>VYZS01058765.1:0-87064 GCA_013400695.1 Neodrepanis coruscans | reverse complement strand
TCCACTCTTTTGACTTGGCAAGAATACCAGAATCCCCCTGTTTTAGAGGGAATTCAGGGACTATTGCCAAAACCTCTGTTCACAAAGGGGAGAAGAGGAGGGAGGAATAAGGTGCTCAAGAATCACAGAATCACTGGGGTTGGAAAAGCCTTTCAAGGTCATGGAGTCCAAACATTCCCAGCACTGGNTCAAGAATCACAGAATCACTGGGGTTGGAAAAGCCTTTCAAGGTCATGGAGTCCAAACATTCCCAGCACTGGACCCCTGTCCCCAGGTGTCGCATCCACTTTTAGATCCCTCCAGGAATGTGGACCCACTCCTGCTCTGATCAGCCTGTTCCAGGGCTGGACAGCTCTTTCAAGGTAGAAATTTTCCCCAATATCCACCCTGCCCCTCCCCTGGCCCAGCCTGAGGCCATTCCCTCTCCTCC
Organism: Neodrepanis coruscans; assembly: GCA_013400695.1. Classification (NCBI taxonomy): domain Eukaryota; kingdom Metazoa; phylum Chordata; class Aves; order Passeriformes; family Philepittidae; genus Neodrepanis; species Neodrepanis coruscans. The sequence goes on along the minus strand of VYZS01058765.1, from coordinate 86,634 downwards.
TGTCCCTTGTTCCTTGGGAGCAGAGCCCAACTCACTCCCATCCAGCTCCCCCCAGGGAGTTGCAGAGAATTCCAGGTGTCCCCTGAACCTCCTTTGCTCCAGGCTGAGCCTCTCCAGCTCCCTCAGCCCCTCCTCCAGCTCCAGCTCTGTTCCCTTCCCTGGACATGCTCCAGCCCTTCCATGTTTTTGTCATGAGGGTTCCAGAGCTGCCCCCAGGACTGGAGATGAAGCATTTTATATTCCAGATTGACATACATGGAAAAGCTTTTGGGGAATTGAGCCCGACTCTGAGTGCAGCTTCCAAAGGCTCTGGAGAGGTGGCCTTTGATGTGGAAAGGAAATTGGAAAGAGAGTTCCTGGGTGCTCCAGGTGCATGGCCAAGCTGTCCCAGTGCCCATGGAAATAGGATGGTGTGGGGAGGCTTGGGAAGCCTTTCCTTATTTACTCGACACCTCACTCGTGGGAACACCTGTGAGCTTGACAATGAACAAAGTGTCATTTCTCTGGGAGCTTTCACCTCCTGTCTCATTGTAAGAATTTCCACCTTCCTTTCAAACAAAGCTTTCCCTCTTCTGAGTTACAGGAGGAACAACTTGGGAATGTAGGCCCAGCTGTCAAAGTGCCAAGCACTTGTCACTTGTGATTTCACCACCTCGATACATGGGAGAAAGCAGCATTATTGAGACCTGTCTGGGGACTGCTTTACTGTTCCACAGCACTTGGGTGGTATCTGAGGTGTCCTTTTGTTTCCACACATCAAACAACGTGTTACTCACCAATTCCTGCCCTCCCCAGGGTGGGGAATTAGTCAGATCCATGTGTGTCTAAGTCCCCCATGACTCCGTTCCTTCCAGTTGGGTCAAACAAGACAAATTTTAGATGCTGAGCACACGGCTAAATTTACCCAGCTCTGCACACTTGATTTGGCAAAACCATATGGACTTTTTGATACATTCCTCAGAGCTCCTCTGAATCCGTTTCCAAAGTCTATATTCCTGGATTGTACCCACTGTTCAGTGGGAGGTGTAGAAGAACAACGCCTATTTTAGGCGGAAGATTTCCTGTGAACGTTCCCTGCAGCTACAGCCTGAAAGTGTGGAAGGGGCCAGACCTGTCCTCCCACCTCCTCCCACACCTCCCCCGGGCTGGGATCAGGGATCCTGCAGCAGGACACTGGATCAGCTCAGGGATGAGGCTGAGCAGTGCTTTCCTCTCCATCCTCTGGGCTGAGCTTTCCAGAGCTCTTGGGTCAGATCCAGGGAAGGTGGTGGGGGATGAGCAGCTGGAGATGTGAAGGAGGTGGGGGGGCGTGTCTCAGGTCAGATTTAGCTAATTCTGCTATTTCACTTCAGTTTTCTGCTGTGGGTTATAGGGCTAAAAAAAATTGGAAAATCCCCTTTTAACCTGTCAGGCAGGATTTCCACAGGAAAAAATGTATTTGCTAAACACAAGCTGCGAAGCAGCTGATGGATCAATCCCTGATGATCTCCCTGCAAGTCATCCTGTGGGATATTGGAAGTTTACATGCTGTTCCCTCAGCAGTTTGCTCTGAGGGTGAGAGCTGGAGATGTGTTTCTGCACTACCATCTGAGATTCCAGTGGGACTGGAATGGGTTTCATCCACAAAACACTGGATACACAGGTCCTGAGAAGTGGAGGTGTAATAATAAGAGGTTCAGAGGGAAAGAACTAGGAGCTGTTGAAAAAAACTACATTTGAGAATAATAGCCTTCTTTGTGTGTCAGAAACAACAACTGCATAAATTGCCTTGTAATTGCTTTTTGTTCTTTTGAGAAATGGTGGAATTGTAAGCAGGTTTTGTTTTCTTTTTTAACTTCTGTCAGTGGGCTAAAAAGTAGATCATTTGTACCTGAAAGGAGAGAGCTGAGCCCAGAGTGAGGAAACAGAGGGATGCTGGAATGTGCTGTAAGGTCTCATGTTAGAGATAAAGCAACTCAAAAATTACAGATCTGTGTAGAACCATCTTTTTCCTCCTGGTCCCTCAGCCATGTGATCCTGGTGCTCATTTGCCCCACTGGTTCAGGGAGCTCAGCTGGCAAAGACTCGCTGGGTTTTGTGGAGTTGGTTCTTTGCTGCCTCATTTTCTGCACTGATTCACCACAAAGTGAGACAAACTCCAAAGGCAGGAGTGGGCAGGACAGCAGAGGAGCCAGCAAGGCACCTCCTACCGATTGCAGCTCACCTTTAAATGGATTTAACTCCCATCTAAAATCTCCTTCTTAACATTTTACACTGAGTCAAAGCCATGTTTTAATTTTGGGTTGGTGTCATGAATCTGGGAAGAGAAAAACATCTTCATCAGCTGATGGTTCCAATAAGTGTGGAATAAGTCTGACTGGATTCTTGGGGGTTAAAATTTGGATGTATTTATGTGTGTGCCTGTGTTTGGCAGGGTTTGTAAGAACAGCAAGATACAGAAATTTGCTTTTTAAAAATAAAATCCGAATTGTCGGCATTTTTCTCAGTGAAAAACCATTAACTTACAATTGAATGCACCATTTTTTTCTTCACATAAAATGTTTTGCTTTGAGCTTTTAAACACTTTCCAAGCTTCAGATCTCCTCTGCTCTGCTATAAAACCCAATCTGAACTTGCAAATAGTTTATTTACTCCAGAATCATATTTTTTTTGTTGTTGTTGGAATATATAAATGATGCCTTCTTGCTGCCAGCTCTAGCTCCTCATGCAGGCTCATGGAGTCAGGCCACTTCCCCTCCCCAGCACTCCCAGTGAGTCAGGACTGCGGGTGGAACTGGAGTTTTGTTGCTGCCAAGAATAAAAAACCCACTGCTTTGTGGAGCAGAAAACTTAAGGGCATCATTTTTTTTTTTATCATGAAACCCGAAAAGCAGCGCTTCAGCACTTTGATATTTTTGTATTGCTGACGATTCCTCGTCTTTGAAATTAAAAATATTCAGTGCACACATGGGTTTAAAAGCACCAAAACCCATCAAAATGCAGCTTGTGATATCTCAGTGTGCTGGGAGCTTTGGCCTCATCCAAGAAGCCACCAAGGCACTTGTCCATGTCCATCATCCCCTGGTTTTTTTTTTTTGGGGTTTGCTCCTCTGTGGATTCAACCCCAAGGAAAGCTCCAGTTGCAGAAGATCACGGAGCAGTCCGGTATCCGGTTGGCTGAACTGGCAAATTTTCTGGAAACTCCCCTCAAATCTGCGCTAAAATTATTTCTTTTTGATGCTGAAATCACAGCTGTGACAAATATTCAGCCTTCTCCGTGATTCATGTGTTCTCTCAGAATGGGAAGTGTCAGAGTAGCACAATTTAGTAACTTGTGTTTACTTCCCCCTAGTTCAGCAATTCTAATTTAACACGTTTGCTCTGCATTCGTTGCTCTCCAGACCCACCCCGTTATTACCTGTCCATTTCTGACTCTGTCCCATTCCATCCCTTCCCTTCTGCCAAATTACAAAAGATTCAGCTTCCTGTAACGTGACCAAGGAGGAGGAAAATTCTCTGTGTCAAATGCTGCAGAGTTCATTCACAATCTCCTACTCCATTTACAATCTCATACCTTTTTTTTTTACACACAGACCATTTTATTGTTTCAAAACACGCCCCAATTTTCCTGCAATATGGAATTACCTTCTTTCTTGGCAGTTGCAAAGTTTCTTTCAGCCTGGTGACCCCCCCCTTCCAGCCACATTCCCACCTCCAGGAAGGTGAGACAGGGCTGGACACCCTCAGTTGTACATTGTAAGCATCCAGGTCTCAGTTCTCCTCCCCAGGGACACAAAAAGAAGGGCTGGCACCTCTTTTCCTGTTGTTCCCACCTGTCCCTTTCCTTCTGGATAAGAACACGTTATCCCTGTACAACTTTCTCCCTGCCAACAACTTACTTTGCAAACTTCTTCTTTTATCAAAGTATTGAACCCCAGCTTGGTGCAAGCTGGAAAGTCACACTTCCTGTCAGTTTTTTGCCTTTGAAACCATTTCAACATCTTAGAACTGGTTTCCTGCACGTAAGAGTTGTTGCTTTGGGGATGGGCTTTTGGGTGGTGTTGGAGACAGAAATCCTGGTGGTCTTCCATGCAATTAAATCCAAAATATCTGCAGGGATCCTGAAATGAAAACAGGTTCTGCTGCAGAACTGCCAACCTGCCCAGTGACTTCAGCTGAATCCTTGCTGTTCTCTCCCTGGATATAAAATAATGTGTGTTTGAAAGCTGGGATTTCTCTTTTCCATCCACCCCCGTGGTCGCCAGAAATTTGTAAATGAAGCCTCGTTGTGTTGAACAGCTGGGAGTTGTATTTAAAAACCTCCTGTTAAAGCAAATGAATTAAGCAAGTAACAGAGTTAAAATCTGCACAGTGAGAGGCCAAAGTGGTATTGGAGCCTCTGGAGTCTCAGCAAGAGCAGCTGAGCACCAGGGAAAACATGTCTGGGAAGAAAGTGAGCTCTGCTTGCACAGTGTTCTCCTGGCCATGACTGGTTGGAGCAACCTGCCAAACCTGCCTTGTTCAAAGTCAGGTGGCACCAGTGGTGAGAGAGTTTTAAAAATTACGTGCATTGGAGGGATTTTCTTGAGTTTTGTTCTTCTGCTTCCAGCAATGTGATTTCTTTGAAGGGGATGCAGTGAAATGCAGCTCGTTGTATTTAACAGAGGCACCAGCAAAAGGAGCAAAGCTGTGCCTGGTTTTTAAGGAAGATTTGTTTTATGGGGTAAGAGGAATGGAAAAATAATTCCTTTTAAAGGGTCAGTTTATAAATGCCAGTCCTTTCAGGGGAATATTGAGCAGCTCAATCAAAGAGGAAGGATTTGGGGTTTTGCTTTTCGCTGGGATGTCTCAACCCTGCACTTGGGAGGGTTCCCCTTTGAGAAAGACTTTTAGGAGAGAAGCACCATCCCCAGCAGCTCTGCCTGCCCTTCACTCTGCCTTCCTCCACCAAAGGAGGATCTGGCTCCACACTCTCATTTCAACATGGAATTTGAAGCTGCTCAGAAAACACATTCTACATTTGACTTCCCTTTTTTTCGGGTATTGAAAACTGCCTTTTCCCATGAATTTTCATGAAAACTTCAGCTGAATTTAGATTTTTCAGGGGAAGCTTTCAAGGCAGTTTACTATTTTGTGAGTCAGAGTCAGTTTGAAGCTGGTTGGAAGTGGAGTGGTTGAGATCACACGATGCTTTTCAAGTCAGAGATATCTCCACTTGTTCAAGAGATGCTTTCATGTGGTTTCCAAGGGAAGGAGTAACTTCCCATAAAATGTTTAGAATAGAAGCAGTGTCCAAATGCCTGGTGGCAAAGTTCTGCAATTTCAGCCCCAAACACATTTTCCCAGCTGGAGTAAATATGTGTTGGTGATGAATGAGACACCTTTGTAAGAAGTAGGTCAAGCAGGAGGTTTCATATCATGGGAAAATCATATCCCCAGACCCTCCTCTGCTGCATCTTAGGGCAGGTGGGAAGAACGAGCAGGTAGAGTGGCAGGAAGCTGTGAAAACTCCTCATGCTGCAGCATTTCGTGATGGATTGAGTCAAGGAGGAAGGAAGAGCTGGGTTGCAGAACCACAGGATCATTTAGGTTGGAAAAGTCCTCCAAAATCAGGACTCTTTGTGAGGCTGCTGCTTTCCCCAGCTGCTCAAATCCTTCTCTGGTTGCACCAGGCCCCAGAGTTTGGAGTTCAGAGGTAAATACAAAGAATATAAAGCTGTTGGTGTCTTGTTCTCTGCTCACACTGATGTTGCATCTCGAGCTTTTCATAGCACAGAACGTTATCTTCACTATTGATTTTAGTTTGGTTTGGAAGGCCTGGTTATTTTTTACTTTTTGTGCTGTATTAAAAAAAAGAATCACATGAAGAATCCCAGTAGTTTTTACTTTTGGTCCCCTGGTATTTGCTGTTGATGAGGTTTGAGATTTCCAGAGTGCTCAAAATGAGTGGATTCTGGATTCTGTTGTCTGGGGGGGGACCACTCTAAACACCCAACTGTACGTGATATCCTTACTCAGATACCCCAAATCCTGAGCTGATAAGGAAATGACATTAGAGTTGAGTCTAAAACCACTTGGCCAAAGAAAATAAAACCTTAATTTGTTACATTTGGATAAATTTAGGCAGAATAACCCTTCGTTCACACCCAAATCTTGATGTCTGTGTTACATGGAGTTACTTTTAGTCTGGCCAGAGGCAGCCCAGGGCTGGGGATGACTGATGAGCTCCCACTTAAGCCTCTTCCCCAGTAACAGCACTAATTTGTGTCCTTCTCTTCTCTCCCAGCCATCAGTTCTCATTAAGCTGCTAGAAAATGATATCTGTGAGATGTCTACCTGGCTCTCTGATTTGATTAAAATTGGTCAGAAAGTTACTGGGCAGAGGGGAGATGGGCAGTGTGATCACAGAGCTCTGTTTCATTGGACACTCAAGCCAGGAATGGGGAATTATAAAAATATATTGAAAAAGCATTTTTGAAAAACAATTGTAACTTTTACAAGGCATTTTACTGGCTCTTTTTCACGATTAATGGCAGGAATATATAAACTTTGCCCCTGGTCTGCAGTAATAGTTTACATTCCCTGAAAACCAGTGATGGAAAATGAGGAGGAGGATCTTCCAGAAGCAGCAGATTCTGAGAGGAACAGGAGCAATGTGAACATTGTGAGGCCTGAATATAATCAAGGCTCCTACATTTGGAAGACATTAGGTAGTTTATGTACTATTTTATGCATGGAGCCTCCTAATAGTTACTTCTCATGGATCTGCAAAATATAAAAGACTTTAGGTTAAAGGAATAGTAATGAATCATTTATGAGATATTATCTGCGAAGATGGATTGGTTCCATCTGTTGCAGTAATAAAAATAATAATGCTTAGCAATTACAGAAATGCTTTACAGGTTTTCAGTGTGCATCACAAACATTAATCTAAGATCTAGCCCATAGCACAGTTTTTAAGAGCTTGTAAAAGGGCTTCAGCTTATACATACTGGGTTATTTATTTATTTTTAACGAGGAAATTCGTCATAATTGAGTTTTTATCCTGGTTTAGAGGATTGAGTTGTAGCTGCTTGGGCTAAGGCACTATGTGGAGATGGCCACAAAATTGGTTTCTCTTTTCTTCTGTTGGTTTAAGTTGCTGCAAATGTCCAGGAGAAATCCAGCTCTACCAGCAGGTGTTCATTATCATACAAATGATGGAAAAGTCCTCCAGGACTCACATTATCTCGCAGTTATTTGTTAATCTCAGTTTTTGTGTCTTGTGAGCAGCTCATTGACTGAAGGCCAAGGGATTCTGAAGCAGGATAAAGCCTGAGAGTGGCTGTGCTGTGTCCATGTGTTACATTTCATAGACAGGATATATTTCAACTATAGGGTCCTGTTACCTGAAAGAAATAATTTCTGTTAATCCAGGAGGAAACTGGATATGTGTTTTCCCATAAAACATGCTTTAGGTGCAGCCTAATTTAACCAAGACAATGAGTATTAGGTTTAATTTTGTTCTGCTTGGATTTTCATTTGAGTCCTTGAAAAAAGAAGTGATGATAACTTCAGGCAAAAGAAAATATTTGAGTATCTTTTGGGATTGTTTGCTGTGCTCCTCAGCAGCCAGAGCTGTGGTAAAACAGGCAGGATTTATAGGAAAAGCAATTGAATCTGTAACTCTCCTGGCTGGTGTTTGGAGCATGTCTGTGGGCTCTGTGAATACACAGATCAATCCATCCTCTTACCTTTGATGTAAGTCCACGTGTCAGGGTGTCTTGAAATTGGTTTCTCTGAGGTGCAACCTGTGACCCTGAAAGCCAAGGTGCCATGTAAACCATGGCCTTGGAAATCTGGTTTATCTGGACACGTCAGAGATAAGACACAGGCTTTGCAGTGCCCCTGGGCTGAGCAAGTGGCATTAATTCCATTAACTCTGCTCAAAATTAGAGTGTGTGTGTGTGTATGAACAGGGGGTCTTGACGTACCAAATATTTGGTTTGGAAACACTGAGTGCTTATTCTAGAGAATAGAAAGGTTTAATATGACTAAAACATTAATTCCACCAAACAAGACATGATTTCCTGAAGTGATATTCTGTTAATTCATATATAATGAGATTAATTAAAAAGATAGGGGGAAAAAAAATCCAGTGTTTCATACTCAGGGCAAATGATGGTTCAGTTTAGTCATTCCCAAGTGCTGGTAATCATTTATGGAATAGAACAACAGTTTGTTATTTGTGCCAAGCACCCTTTTAATCGTGGGTGACCTGAAAAGCAGCTCTGTGTCATTATCCAGATATCTGGGTTAGTGTTCCATGTCATAACCTGCCCATGGAGGAAGAGATTAGCAGAGCAAAGTCTATCCTGGCAGCTCCCAGATGCTGCTGGATGTGCTGTTCTCCCTCCTGCTCCATGCCATGGCCCTTCTATGTCCTCAGCTGGACACATCTGTGGGGATCCAGCCCCCTGTGGGAGCACCTTCAGGCTGACCAGCACTGGTGAACAAACCCCCTGTTGGTGTGAACTGGATCATGGAATCCCAGGATGGGTCATCTGGTCCCATCTCCCTGCTCCAGCAGGGCCATCCCAGAGCACGTGGCACAGGATTGTGTCCAGTTTATTTTGGAATTTCTCCAGTGAGGGAGACTCCACACTCTCTTTGGGCAACCTGTCACCCACACAGGGAAGAAGTTCTTCCTCATGTTCTGGTGGAACTTCTGGGCATCAGTTCCTGCCCATTCCTCTTGTCCCAGTGCTGGTGAACCAGAGCAGAGCCTGGTCCATCATCTGCCCCCTCCCTGCACACACTGACACACAGGGATGGGAACCCCTCTGGAGGCTGAACAGCCCCAGTTGCCTGAGCCTTTCCTGGGCACAGAGATGCTTCAGTCCCTAAATCATCCCTGCAGCCTCTACTGGACCTGCTCCAGGAGCTCCAGGTCTGTGTTGAGGAGCCCAGAACTGGGCACAGCCCTGCAGATGAGCCTCCCCAGGGCTGAGCAGAGGGCAGAGTCCCTTGGAGGCTGCTCTGTGTTGCTGCCAGAGCTCACCAGTCCATGCCAGGATGAGCAGGAAGGAAAATGTGCTTCCATCAGAACTGGAATCATGGCTCAGACCCACTCACAATTGAAACCAAGGGGCCACTCTATGAATTAGCTGAACCATCCCATGCCTTCTGTTTTTAACCTCTCCTGGAGAGGTGTTTTCTCTCCCAGAGGGTGGCAGGGTGGGTGGTTAGAACTCACAACATAAACCACGACTGCAACACGTCCCGGGTGCCTTGTTTCCAATAACCATCATCTACAAAATCTGTAGTTAGGCTGGTAAATAATTGGTGTCATTCTTCTTTCTTTCTATTCTTTCTCTCCTTAAAAAGTGGTAATTATAATTAAGAATATTGTCTCAGAGTTCCAAAATCACTCAGTGAGTTTCCCAAGGAAATGGTCTTTGGTTGTTTTTACTCAGGTGGGAGCTCAGCACATAAAACCCAAGTTTATTAACAGCAGCACTGTTTGTTCTGAGTAAGTCCCTGTGTTCCACAGCAGGATGTTACTGAGCTGAGCTGCAACACAGAGTAATAGATTGGGTTATCTGTGCTAATGGCTCAAGAGTTGTGATAACATCAGGAATCACTGTCACTCCTTGCTGAGAAATCACTTGTTACCATCCTCCTGTTTAAATATGGCTGTGGCAGTTCTCAAATTATTTTCAGGACTATGGAGAGGTTTCCCCTCATTTAACCTTCCAGATTCTACTTACAAAAGTAAAAAGCTTGTGTGTCTGTGTGGGAAATTCTTGGATATTCCTTCCCTGTGCTGAGTTGGTATTTGCACATCATCTTAGAGTTTCCTAGCTGTATTTAATGCTGAGAAGGTTTTATTTTATCTTTTTGGTGTCTTATAAATATCCAGGATATTGTCTTGTAAAATGTGCAGGGGAAAAAAAAAAGTTATTGATGGCTAATAAGAAATAACCTGTGGTTAACACAGCTCCTCCCTTTCTTTTATCCTCTGTATTTTGTAGTTGGTGCTGTTGGATGTTGGATTATCAAAGTGCAGGGTTTTGAGGGGATCAAAAAAAGAGGGTTGTTAACCTCTTTGTGTCTGAGCCAAGAAGAGTTGATCTGTTTTATTGGAATTCCCTGTGAAAATGGATCCCACCAAGAGGTACCTGTGGGCCCCAAAATATGGAGTGTTCATCCAGCAACAACAAAAACGTTTCTCCAGCTTGAGAACTTTGAAATGCTGATGCTCATTGCTGATGTCTCACAGGATGTCCAGAAGGTCAGAAAGTCGAATTTGGGGAAGATGAAGCTGAAAACATGATGAAGCTGTTTCTTTGGTGTCCTTAGGAGATGATATCTCAGGGAAATCAGGTCCTAAATTATTAGAAGCCTGAAGACAAAGTCCAGGGACACTTCACAGCCAGTGTTTTCCATATCCTGAAGTCACAAGAAACTGTGTTCTCACCAAGATCTTGCTGCAAGTGAATCAATGATAATGATTTATCACAGAGGGCAGATTCCTTCTGTTTCTATTTGTAGGACCCACAGTGTTAGGCTGTAACTAGAAAAGAGACATTTTCTGCAAGTGCTTTGCAACGTTTCAGTGATGTTGTGGTTTACTCAGTCTGATGTGGAAAGTGTGGAAATTGAGGTGAGGGATCACAAAATGACATTAAAATTGGTGTAGAACTCCAAGCTTCCCAGTTTCTCCTTTCTTCCCTCAGCTGATATTGCCAGGAGAAAGCACAATGGAAAGCACTAACAGGAGAGGAGTTTCCATTAGATTCTCTTTCAAAAATCAAAACAGGGTCATTTGGAGAATAACCTTTCAGACATGAAATGTTAATGACTGCTGGGGCCTGGGCAGGACAGATACTCTTCATTTACACATCCAGGTTATCAGGAGTACATGGAGCACAGGCAGCTGTGGAATAACTCACTACCCCACAGAATCATAAGTCCAATACCTTCAAAACTTTATTTTGGGAACAGACCCTTAAAAATAGCATTTCCAGATTTTTTTTTGCCATTATCATTGATATCATATGGCTGGATTATCAACTGGATAAGGAGGACTGGGACAAATGGCCATTGGGAAATTATTCCCTGGGGAGGGAAGGGGTGATGTGGTTTGGAGTCTGGGGTTGGCTGATTTTATTTTGGAATCTCTGTGCAGGGCCAGGACCTGGACTGGATGATCCTTGTGGGTCCCTTCCAGCTCAGGAGATTCATGTTAAACACTGGCCCTTCCCAAAGCCATGACAACCAGGGAGTCTGAGGTGACAGACTGGCTGCAAGAATCTGTCAGTGGGGACCTTTGGAGGAATCTGTGCATTGAAAGGGAACTGTTTCAGGATGAGTTGGTTTTGGGGTTTAATGTTTCTTGAGCCCCTCTGCTCTTCTATTTTATCTTTCACCATTTTAAGTGAATATTTATGTGTAAAAGGTATAGTGAATGAAGGAGGAGGCTCTTTTGCAAGGTGTATTTATGACTTGGGAGGTCTGACAGAGCAGTGAGGGTGGGAAGTGAGTGTTCCACACGCTGCTAAAACCCACTGGAGACGGCAATGGACAGTGAGGCTGGAAATTATCCTGGCAATTTGGCTGCCTGCCTTTCTTTTGCTGCCTTCTGCTACTTCATATGCAGGACTGGGATGGCTGTTGGGAGCAGGGTGGGCTCCCTGAATGGTGCCTTTTATCCCCAAAGTGACTGTGGGCTTGGATTGAGGTCCTCAATGGCAACACTCCACTCCCCCCTGACACTCACATGACAAACACCATGACCTGGAGTGTGGGGAGGAGAAGCCAAAGGAGCCTTTCTTGTGTGTGGTTGGGCTTATTTCCCCTCCAGGGGAAATCCCGCATTCCTGCAGGTCCCAGATAAAACCTATCATCCCTGTTTTCCCATCAGAGAGTCCTTGAAGAGAGAGCTGGTGACTGTCAGTGCTGAAATCAATATCCACAGCACATTTAATGGAAAACATGGGTTTATAAAGGGAGTTACCAGGATGGAGGCAACTTTCTAAGGGAATTAAATAGAGCAGGCAAGAGTAAAACACCCATTCAGGGGTGCTCTGTGAGTGGGTGTGGGGAGGGACGGATGGAAAAGGGTAAATCCAGCTGAAAGGAGGAGAAACGTTCCCAGCAAAAGGCTCGACGTGTTTGCAAGGAACAAAAGTAGAAACCCACGTTGGGTATATGGTTTAATTTATAGAAATCTGAAATTGTTATATAATTGGGACATCAGCAGTGTAAAACTTAATGTTTAACAGGCTTTAGCACCTGAATGGTGTGTGTGGCCCCCCCCTCTCCTAATTTCTCCATTTCTAGTGAGTTTGGTATTTAAATATCTATCTGCCAACTCTCTGAGCTCCAACAAGCATTGGCATGAGTAATGAGTCAAATGTTAGAGCAGCATTATTCTTTGACAGTTCTAAAAGGGTTATATAACCAGAATTTTAAATAATATTTTTGAAATGTGTAATTTAAAAGGTCCTCGTGTTCTGTAAATGGTTTAATTTTTCATCCCGTTTAATTGACATTGCAAAAGAATCATTAAGTCAACGATGATTAAAGCAGCACTTTTATGGATCAAAGTCTCTTTGGGGAGAAATTTAGTCATCATGAAAGAGATATAGACATGGGTTTTGAGGATGCTGCAATAGAAGAATAGGCTTTGCAATAATTCTCTGCTGTTGTTTCTGACTTGGAACCCCCTTTACTCAATCCAAGGCATCTCAAAAGTCAGCTCTGGGTACTGTGGAAAAATTCTGTTGTGAATTTACACGACACTTGGGAAGAAGGGACTTATTGCACCCATGTGTTTTCAGCCCAGTTTGAGCCAGATTCGAAAGAAATGAGGATGTGATCAACTTATTAAGTGTATTCTCAGTAAGNGAATTTACACGACACTTGGGAAGAAGGGACTTATTGCACCCATGTGTTTTCAGCCCAGTTTGAGCCAGATTCGAAAGAAATGAGGATGTGATCAAGTGTATTCTCAGGGTGGTATTAAGCTGCTTAATTTTCTGTGTCGTAAACTTCTGCTCTCTGAAATAAATACTGAATATTTCATGGGTTTGTGTTGTTGGATTTCAAAACTACATTTAAATGTGGCTGCGAGATACTTGTGATTTAAGTCACCTATTGAGGAGTTTCTGTGTAGGTTGTGACCTTTTTTTGAGAATAAAATATGTAGAAAATTCCAGGTTGTGGGTAATGCCAAGAGAGCAGGTTGTGTAAAAGATCATAAAGAAGGATCTTAAGGAATTAAGGAATGAGAAATACAGAAAAGCAAGTATTTGTATATTATATTTATACATTCATAGGATGAATATGAGGTCAGGAAATAGAGTGATAGGGTTGGTGAGAATATGGAATTGAGACGGGATGGGATTACAATGAAAAGAGAACCTGCAAATTCAGGAGTTGCTCAAAGAAGAGAAATAATTGAAAAAAGGTGGAGGTTGTCTAAGAACAGAATAGAACTGATGTCCCACTTTGAAAATGCATTCCACATGTGAATGATGTAGAGTTAATAACCAAATTTTCAGGTTTTTTTATATTAAGTTCCCTTAAGTGATATCTCTGTTAAAAAGAATGTTTGGCCTAAACTTAAGAATTTACTAAACCAAAGGTAAAAAAATCATCATGGAGAGGAAAAAGCTGTTTTAGGATATGATTATCAAATATGAATTTACCAATGAAATAGTCTGTAGGTTCTCAAAGCTCTCAGTGAAACAATTTAAGATTGTTCCTTTCCTGAAAGGACCAAAAAATCAGGAGCTTGTCCATCCCCATCTTTGAAGTAGCTGAAGGTTTGTCACTAAATATAGTGGTCATTGAAGATACAGAACTTTTCCAGCCCCACTGAAGTTTCTGTAGGTTTTACTGGCTCCCAGCTGGTGTCTTTAGCAAGGATAATAAAGAAAACCACTGGCTCCAAATCCACAGACTGGTCCCAGATACACTCCAGAAACATAAATCTGGGCTAAATGTCAGCATTTAGAAGGGAAAAGGGCTGATTGCAATTAAAGCAAATTAGTCTTTCCCCCAAAGAAAAGGAAACCAGATCCTGTGTGGCTCTCTCATCCCTGGCCCCATGTCCCACTTAATCATGGTCCCTGATCCAGCTTTCTCCTGAGTGACATCCATTATTTGGCCACTTTTTAGAGCATCCTCCAGATTTCCATTCATCCCTGTCCACTGTCCTCCTCCGCCCCCCAATTCCTTGGCTGCTCCCACAGGGAGTTTGGGTGGTCACAGCCTGCTGAGCTCTGGCCTGGGGACCATTCCCATGGCAGTTCCTGCGGGATTTTCTCATTCCCAGTGGAGCAGTGGGCACTTAGCAGCCACATGGGGAGTCTGGATGGTCACAGCCTGCTGAGCTCTGGCCTGAGGACCATTCCCATGGCAGCTCCTGTGGGATTTGCTGGTTCCCAGTGGAGCAGTGGGCACTCCACCAGTCACATGGGGAGGCTGGGGGGCCACACCCAGCTGGGGACCATTCCCATGGCAGCTCCTGTGGGATTTGCTGGTTCCCAGTGGAGCAGTGGGCACTTAGCAGCCACATGGGGAGTCTGGATGGTCACAGCCTGCTGAGCTCTGGCCTGAGGACCATTCCCATGGCAGCTCCTGTGGGATTTGCTGGTTCCCAGTGGAGCAGTGGGCACTCCACCAGTCACATGGGGAGTCTGGGGGGCCACACCCAGCTGAGGACCATTCCCATGGCGATTCCTGTAGGATTTTCCCATTCCAAGTGGAGCAGTGGGCACTTAGCAGCCCTTCCTGATTTTCCACCAGGCAGAATAGGTGAAAACCACAGCTTGCAGCACCAGCCCACTGAGGTAGAGGTGACCCTGCAGCTCAGTCCTTTTGTTGTGGCACCAGAACCAGAGTTCCAGTTCTGCTGATTCCCTTCCCTTCCCTGCTGACTTCACTGTCAAAGGCATTTGTTTTACAGCCCAGGACTTGAGCCAGTCTTAGTCAAAGCTTCCCTGAGCTCTTTGCAGGAGCAGATCCGATGGGCTGCTGGGGCTGTGCCAGAGCGTCTGCCAGGCGTCTTCCTGTCCTGCTTCCACATGAAGCATCACTGCACTTATGGGAGGCCAAGTGGATTTAAATAGTGGATCAATCTACAGAATCTTAATTTGTAACTCCAGGTCTTTCTTTGGAGGGGAGCAGATGAGTCCTTGAAAAGTGATGGGACTTTCTGAGCCTCTTTGCAGGTTGGCACCAGCGAGGTGGGGAGACACAACACTTTGCAGGGCAGGTGAAAGAGGGGGGGAAGTTTCCTAAATATCTGAGGGCAAGATATGACCCAGGGGGTTTTCCTGTAGGTTGAAAAAGGCCCTTGGTGTGATGGCCTGTTTGTCACTTGAGAAACCCCTAATTTTGCCTGCTGAAGTTTTCCCTAATTTTATCTCTTTCAAGAAGAGGAAAAAACCATCTTCTTCACAAGAACTTGTGATTTAAGGACTTCTGTTTACTCTGCTGCTAATCCCTACCTTTCCATGGGGCACTGGTAAGCCTAACTTTGGAAATGAGGTGTATTTTAACTGTTTGGAGCAAATACAAGTGACTTAAAAAGGCAGAATATGCATGTTGCATCTTTGTGCTGACAGTCATGTCTAGGCTGGACTTTGCTCTGGAGCAGCAAGAGCCTCAGGGCAGCAGTGGCTTCTAAACATGGCCCTTGCCTGTCTGTGATACTTGTCTTGCTCGGTAACAGTTGTCCTTTAATGCAATTTTTAATGTATTTATCTGTCAGCATTCCTTGTGTGCATCCATTGTCAATGTTTGAGGCAGACTGAAAGGTTCAATAGCTACGAAGAGCGTTTTAGGACAGTGTTAGGATTCAAGCAGTGCCTCCTAAGTCTTGAGTTTCATCATGAAAGCACAGCTCTTCACTCTGTCTGTGGGTGTAAACCCAACCAAAATACATTTAAAAGACTCTACTGGAAAAAGCTGAACAATTCCTTGGAGTTTGCAAACTCACTGTCCATCCCAGGGCTTTGCTGATGCTCTTGGGGAGGTCTAAGCCCCAAATTTTGCATGGCATGCTGCCATTTTAATGAGCTGCAGTGGTTTAAGGAGTCTGCATCCTGGAGATGATCCATGTGCTCCCTGCCTGGTGTTGTAGCCCTTTCACATCACAATATCTGGTGGGAACAGTTTATATCAATCTTATCTTCAGAATGTTTCATGGCTTGAATAACGTGACCATGGGGCCTTGTACAAGTCAGGTGTGATTTGGGAAATCTTACCCTGGACTGTGGCTATAATTCAGCCAGTTTTATGTTCATCCTTTCTTTCCCATTTTACTTTTGTGCTGTGTTTTTTCATTAGTGATCTGTAATAAATATCTGCCTTGGAAGTGTTATTAAAGATACCAATAACTTCCTTTTCTTTTCCTTTCAAATATTTTCATTGTCTCGGGTGCACGAGATGTTACTGAAAACCCAACTTCCTTTTTTCCCCTTCTTTTTGTTTGGATATTTTATTTAACAGCTCAAGTTTGCTTCTATTTCAGAAAAGCTTTATTTTAGCTCTGCCTTGAAAATTCAATCTAAACACTTTCATTCAAGGCTCTTCCTTTTCTGGTAAAATATTTCCTGGAAGAGAAATTTGGAATACAAGCACATATGGCCCTGCTTAGGATCTGATTTCAGCCTTTGCTCAGAATACTCCCAGAAGCAGATAGGGAGAGCAGGATGATGGAAATTTGGTGGCCATTGACTTCCTGTCTCGCTGGCCCTGGTACATTATCCCTTATCAAAGTTGGGAGAGCAGCTACAACACAGCCATTGTAGGGATTGGATCAATACCTGGCAAGGAGCCCGAAGGTCAGATAAAGTACTTAGGCAGGCAGGATGCCAGGCTAAAGAGATGTCAAGAAAATCAATTAGATACTAAAGAAAGAGCAGCAAGCGAGCTAAAAATCCAATCTGGAGAGGCTCTTTATGTTTTGAAGGCAGCTTATTAGTGTGAGCCATATCTTTATCTCTCTAATAAAATTATGTTTGTTAAGCAATTAAAACCAGGCTCAGGTCATGCAAGGCGAGCCCAAAACTGCCTGGGAACACCTGGACAGGAGTGGATTAGAGGGAGCTGCAAGGGGTGGAGATGAAATGGAAGAGCTTTTGGGTAGAGCATCCCCCAACTGGTGATTAATGTGCTCTCCTCCCCCTGCATCGATCACTTTACCTCTGTGCATTTGGAACACAGCTTAGAGACTTTCTCCTCACAGTGGTAATGGAAAGGGTAGACTTGGAGTTTGTCTGCTGGTGCCAGGTAGTTTACTTAATAAATTATGGCTGTCTGAAGTCAATAAATAGAAAAAAAAATTCCGAGTGGGGTGGGTCATCCCTTTGCTTTCTTGTCGCTCTCCCTCCCTCTCTCCTCCAAACTGTGGTGACAGGAGAGAACAGTGTTTTACCAGGCTGGAAAAGTGGCTGCTGTGAGTAAGAAACAGCTGGTGGTACCAAAGGGCCCTTGCTCTGTGTCTGGCCCAAGGCAGTGGGGAAGCTCCTTTTGCAAAGGAAACTCCTGCTGTGTTCCTGGGAATTTATGGCAAAGCTGCAAAAGTGAATTCCTGTGCAGCTGCCCAAGGCTTGGGAATGGGAAGGGCTGCAGGTGTAGAGCTAGAAAGCACCTTTTCCCCAAGCAGCAACTTGAGTTCATCTCATTCCAACCCCATGGTTCCAACATGCCACCCATTAGATCATGTTTGATGACACATTAGTTTCATTAACTTGCATTTGGTTCCTAAATCCCAATCTTTGCTCAGAAAAAAAGGGATGGCATTACTTTCCACAGGGCATGTCCCCTCCTCACATCCCTGTGCCAAACTCCTAGAATGGAAATAAGAATAATTCCTTTTCCATTTTGGCTTCATGTGGAGACACAAGGTTCAATACATATTAATAAAACAACAAAAACTGTCTGTACATAATTAATAAGGTTATTTATTCTGTTTGGGGTGTCACTGGGCTGAGGAATCAGAACAAGGAGAGAAATGGGCACAAATAATGACAGCAGAAATTTGGTGTTACACTGAGGTTCTTCCTTCATCTCTTCCTCCTTTTCACTGCTCAGGTGTATTTTGTGATACCCTCAAGCTACAGTTCCAGCACATGCACCAGCCTTTAATTAATTGAAGCCTTTCTGTTTCCAATGATGTCACTAACAAAATGCTGTAGGAAACAAGCAGTGTAGGTCTCACACCTACATGTTCTGTCCAAGTCCTTGGACTCCTTGCCAGGACAGACCCATAACGTTCTTGTCAGTGTTGACTAAGATTAATTTGTGCTCAAATCCAGATTCCATTGGCTGGCCTATAAATGAATCCAGTCCCAAAGGCTGGGACATCTTTCAGAAGCTGAAATGTAACATTTTGAAATCTCAAAGCCAATAAACAAAATCAAGCCATTTCCACAACCACAGGCATTGGACAGTTGTGACCTGCCCTGGACAACCCTCCCAAATGTCCAAATTTCACCTTGATAACTAAAAATGACATAAAATATTCCTTTCCATCTGCCTCTTCCAGATATCTGTGTATTTTCCACAGGACCAGCTTGATTTGAATCAGCTTTATTTTTAGGAAGCTGCTGAGGAACTCCACATATTTAACATATATATACACATGTAAATGTGTGTATGTGTTACCTAAAGAGTAGCAGACAAAATAGTAGCTTGGAAGAGTGATGGCAGTGATGTATCCACAGAAAACCAGGGAGATCTGTGTGAAATCCTTTGTACTATTCTGGTGAAGCAAATCTCCACAGAGAATGAAAGTCACCTCTTATGGAATTAACCCAGAGCTAAACATTCCATGTAAAGCAGGGAGAAGGCAAGGATAATAATTTTTATAATAATCATAATTGAAGTATGAATGTTCCTTTCTTGAACATTAATAGATATTCGTGTCTTATTTGATTTGTATAAATTACAGGTGGCTCTGAAAGCCATGGGACATGACATACAACAGTTGGGATCTCTGCTACACCCACCAGTCCTGGGGAATTCCAACTGGGCCAGGACTACAAGGTATCACTAAGAAATGTGGTTTTTTTTTATAATGTGCTCACTTTCCATAAAGGATTTTTTTTTTTGCAAAGAAAAGAGGTGTTTTAGGATTATAAAAATATAACAATGTGAGAAAGTCAGTTCTGGCACTGACAATCTGATTCCAGCACCTTAAAGACAGTGCACAGATAACTGGGCTCTACTGTTCCACTGGAAGTGTAAGAACCTTCTCCAACCCAGCCCAGGATTCCTGACAGGAAGAAAACCAGATTATTGCCTGTATTTATGGTTTCCCAACTCCTATAGACATATTGTGCCACTGAGTGTTTGAAAGTTAATTCAGTTTTTCTCGCAATTCTGTGAATTGTTTGTGTGCTTTGACACAAGAATTCACCAATTAAGAAACAAGACTTTTAAAATAAAACTCACCACATTTGTTCAAGTCACTGAAAAGCAGGAAATTACTGTTGCTCTCCAAAAAGCAGCTGTGTGTATAGAGTGACATTTTATTTAATGATCCAAATTACAGCATAAATATACATTGTATTGCTGGTTATTCTCATTTGTATTACAAAGCTGCAGAGATGTCAGTTTATCCATCCAGGCTTTAGCCAGGAGCAGTGGGAAGCCCAGACTCCAATGACATTAGGAAACAACACCAGGCTTCTGGAATCTGATGCTGGCAGAGTTTTAGATGTACTTTTTGAATGCCCTCAGCCTGAGCTGCTCTGCTGCTCATTGGTGTGACTTTCTGTTGGGGTTTAATATCAAGGTGCAAAAAAACCCCATTTTGGGAGTCATAGAATTATGGAATGGGTTGGATTGGGAGGGACCTTAAAGATCATCCAGTTCCAACCCCAACACCTCCCACTGTCCCAGGTGGCTCCAACCTGGCCTTGGACACTTCCAGGGATGGGGCAGCCACAGCTTCTCTGGGAAATCCATTCCATCCCCTCCACACCCTCCCAGCCAGGAATTCCTTCCCAATATCCCAACTAACCCTTCTCTCTCATTTTGGATCTGTTCCCCCTTGTCCTGTCACTCTCTGCCCATGTAAAAAGCCACTCCCATACCCAAGTTATTTAAGGATATATCCTTGGTGCCTTCCAGATACTGTCCAGGGACATTTCTGACATCCATAGGATGTTGTCCAAGATTTGCTGATTGTCCCAGAGAGTTGGCACAGTCTCCAGTCACTGGGTTGCAGAGATTCTGGATTTTTGCACAGAGAGCTGGAGAGGGACTGGGGACAAGGGCTGGAGGGACAAGACACAGGGAATGGATCCCACTGGGAGAGATGGGAGATTGGGAAGGAATTCCTGGCTGGGAAGGTGGGGAGGGGCCGGAATAGAATTCCCAGAGAAGCTGTGGCTGCCCCATCCCTGGAAGAGTCCAAGGGCAGGTTGGATCCCCTGGGACAGTGGGAAGTGTCTCTGCCCGTGGCAGGGGTGGAACTGGATCATCTTTAAGGTCTCTCCCAACCCAAGAAGTTCTGGGATTCAATGAGTCTTGCTCCCATCCCTGCCAGAGAACAGAGTTCCTGTGGCATTAATGTGGCTTCTCCAACAACCACTTCATCTCCTGAAGCTGTTGCAGAAACCACCACAGGTGAAACTACTGGGGCAGCTCCTACAGCTGAGCTTTGGCTTAATGAATGATGGCAAACACATGAAAATTGTGCAATGATTCATTCCCTTGGGAGAAATCCAGCTGGACCAGTTGGAGTGTGTCCTGCTTTAGGAAGGGATCTGGAGAAGAGCAGGAAAAGATCCCAATTCAGGAGAAGCAGCAATTCAGCTGGAGATCTTGGACCTTGCAGAGTGCCTGAAGTGAACTCCTGAATAGACTGGAAACATAAAAAATAGATGGGTGACATGATTTGGGAGATGAATAATGGACTGTGAACATGCACCGTGGCATTGAGGTAATTCTGTATTTTAATTATAGAGTGGATTGTAAATTATCTAATTATCTGCATTTGCTCATTTAGAGAGAGAGTGAGGAACCTTCTGTGCATGGAGGTGCTGATCTTGGCTTGGTGTTGGGCTGGTGTGGGAGATGGGAGTTGATGGGGCTGCTAAAATCCTCTTTTTCCCTGGAAATTTGTGCCTGGTGATTTCAGAAGGAAAAAAGAAACTCCAGATTTCTGAGTGTCTGGAGAGTCACACCTATGAGGAGCAGCTGAGAGAGCTGTGATTTATGTACCCAGAGGGCTCCCAAATGTCCTTTACTCTGGGTGAGCTTTAAGCCAAATCCTGTGGCTGGCAGAGGAGTCCTTCCCCAAAAGCAGGGGCCAGGCCAGAGCATTTGCTCTCTGCACTGGGGCTGCTGCTCTCACGAGATAATTCACTCTCCAAAGCCAAAGAGCAGCCCAGTTTAAAGCCATTTAGATGAAAATGGATTGTCCAGGAAAGGGAATACACTGGGCTCATGTTTGATGATACAGGGATGCTGATCAGGGGAACTCTGATGCTCAGAGCCAGTTGCTGGTTGAACTGAGGGCAGGAGAGTAGGACATGGAGAAATAAGTGTAAGAAAGGTATGAAAGCATGATAATACCTGTCTTAATTTTGTCATAGTTCTGAGAACTGTGTTCAGGGATATAATAATAATTAAGTGCTTACCCTGCCTTTAAGAGCAGGTTATTTTGCTGACAGTCCCTTCCTACATGACAGAAACACTTTTTCCTCGGGTGTTTTCATGTTTTCTTTCACTTTGAGAAAACCAGTCCTGGTTATATTTAATTTAAGGCAGATTATGGTAAAACTATTAAAAAATTAACTTTCTGGAAAGAAATATTAAAGATAGACACATGTTGCACCAAAAGCATTGAAATTTTCTAATTGATTTAAAGGCATCATACTTTATATATATATATTTTTAAGAGTTGAGGTGTTTTACACTTTGGTTCTTTAAGCCTTTAAACCATTTTTGGCAGCTTATTCTAAATGCAGAAGGAATCTCTTGCCTATTTTTCAATCTGCAAAGCTCAAAGACGTTACTTGTCGTTAATTTTCCAGCAAAGGGAAGCTCAGTCATGTGAAGGAAAATGACACTGATTTTATTCAGTCCATCAGCACTGATAATACACTTGCAGAGAACCATCTGCACCGAGAAGGTTGTATTTATGTACAACTTCATGTAAATCAGGAGCTTTTCTTTCCCTGATTCACCACTTGGGGAGATCTGTGCTTTTTTAGGGGAATTTGGGATTAATTTTGCTGCTGTTTTAGGCAAGGTAAGATAAGGACTGGGCTGTAATACTGGAAAACAAGAAAAGCACATCAGCTTTTGTAAAATGCTTTGTTGGTTGGGGATTCAGTGTGAAAACAATCTGAATTATGTCCTGAAGATGGGCAGGGCAATGCTGAAGTGGCTCTATTTCTATGCAGATTGGGGCTGCATGATTAAATAGGTACTTAGAGACAAAAGCACAGATGAAATTTCTGCCTCAGTCCAGAGAAAAAACAATAGGAAGGGATATAAAATGGTAGAAATCCAGAAATAAATGGGAGCAATAAGTGGTCACTCAATGGGGTGTTGTGGAATTACAGGAGGTCAAGCCAACCCCATCTTTTATTCTATTTTCAGTTTTTTCTGGGGCTGCAGGTTAGGCTGAAAAAGATGCTGCAATAAACCAAAACTTAAATAAAACATTTGAAGTGGGTCTTATTTGAAAAGTTGATTAAGAAATATAAATCATTATCTGGCACATATTAAAGAAGCTGAGCTGGCCAAATGGCTTCAAGGGGAGCTTAAACAGATGATAACAGAGAATAAACTCCAAGGAGAGAGAATTTTGGGTTGGTTCTAGATGTTTCTATCCATGGCCTGGAAGGAAGCAGGAAATCATGAGTAAAACACTGGGAAATGGCTTTACAGGGAGAGGGAATATTCTCTTTATGTGGAGAATATGATGCATTTGGCCTTATCAAAATTGTGCAAAGGCCTCATCTCTAATGAACTGTGAGGAGTGTAAAACATTTTTTAGCAGGTGAAGGTGTAGTGCAGCCCAGGAGTGGAAACTGAGCTGGAGCAAATGGGAATGGATGTGATTAATGATCATTCTCATGGGCTGTGGGTGCAGGGCCACCTGAGGTTTGATTTTTATCTCATGCTGTCTGGTTTTGGAGCAGTAAATCTGCTCTTCTCAGGCCTCCTGGTGACTGAGTATGGATATATCAAATTAAATGTGATGGGAAGCTTTGCTCCAAGTAGCCCTGGGCACTTTATATATGGCCAGTGGCTCCAGTGCTCACCTGTAAAACATCCCTTTTTCCCTTCCCACTGTGCTCAGGGAGCCTTTGGAGCTCCCCAAGGACTTCTCAGTGTATCAGATGGAGAGGAACCAATAATCCAAGTGGAAAGGTCAGGGAACAACTGCAATAATTGATGAATAAATGAGCATTTGCTCAAATTACCTGAACCACAGCTAAGATGCCTTTGGCCTGGGAGTGGGTCTGAATGTGCTCTGCTTCTTACAAGGTCTATCTTTGAGTTTTGGAATATGGAAAGCTCATCCCATTCCAATCCCAGGGACACCTTCCACTATCCCAGGTTGCTCCAACATGACCTTGGACACTTTACATGTATTAAGAGTTTATTTTTTAAATTAGAAGTTCAGTAACACAGGACTTAGGTGGGGGAAAAATGTTACTTAATCCTGGTTTCCCCTTCTTTTTTCACCATTTTACTGTTGAGTAGCCAACATTTTGGGCTCAGTGAATCCCCTCCAGTATGGAGCAGACACGGGGCTGTCTGGATATTTGTTGTCTGAAAACTTCTTCCTCGAATCCATGGGATTAATTAATCTGGTTGTTTTCCTCCTGGATCACTTGGAAAGCTGTGTAACCTCCTCACTGAGATATTGTGTGGTCTGTGCTTGTGTTGTTTTGTGGAGAACTCTACCAGTCCCTGGATTTCCAGGAGGATCCTGAGCTTGTTTCCATTGTGGTCCAACATCCCAACTCCATCCCTGTGGTCGGGGCGTGTGACACAGGAACTCTTTGTGTTGTGGAATTACTTCCTGACATTGATGTGTGAGGAAATTATTCCCCAAACCCCGAAAAACACAGTACATGCTGCAAGAAATTCACGGGATAACAGGGATAAAGGGTAACCTTTCTGACTGGCCAGAAATATGGAAGTCTTTCCAAGGATTTGTGTCATCCCAAGGCAATTGTGTGGTGCTCTGCAGAGATTCCTACAGGACAGTCACACTCGAAATTCCAGCAGATTAGCCTATCATCAAGTCATCAGGATGCTGCTATTTGAATAAACACAGCTGTTGTTTTCCAAGAAATGTGGCAAAGAGCAGCAAGGAAAAAAGGGACAATTAGTGTTGCTAAATGCCAAGAAACTCAAGCTGGCATCGCTCTGTTTGTGAGAGTCTGGATTTCTGAAAAAGCACTTTTGCAACACTGAGATGTAACAGATTAAAAAATAAAACAACAACCAATCCCATATCAGAGTGTCACTCATGGGTTTAGAAACTAAACATGGGAATAATTCAATTTTTAATATTTTTTTAATTGTTAGTTTTATTCTTTTAAAAATATTCCAGTTTCTCATACCTCCTATTTCTGCTCCTGATCTACATTTTAAACCGAAAAGGAACATTAATACCAAAATACTTGAATCCAGTTTGCTTTTCTCCTTGTCTTCTTTTATGTCTTTTGAGCTGAGCTCAAGCTTGTGCCTGGCTTATTTTAGTGTCCCTGACATCCACCACAGCAGTTTAATCCATTCTGTTCCCAATTCCCTGGAATATGGAGACCACATTGGATCTTCTGTCAAGTGTTAGTGCTCCTGAGACTGCAGAGAAACAGGTACTTTAGAGCCACCTGGTCTGAGTTTCCATCCTCTCATCTTCTGCCAGGGAGAGCTCAGCCAGAAAAAAATCCCAGGAAGCAGAAGCAAGTGTATAAAATCCATTTGGGAATGTCCTGAGCTGGCCCAGGTGTGATGGGAAAGAAAAGCTTTAGACTTTGGGCTTCAGGTGGATTTATTTTTATAATAACTTCTGACTTCTTAGTTCATATTCAAGAGAAGCCTGGTTATTTTGGAAATGAGTCCAGAGGAGGCCATGGAGATGCTCCAAGGGCTGGAGCCAGGCTGGGAGAGTTGGCAATGTTCACCTGGAGAAGGGAAGGATCCAGGGAGAGCTTGGAGCCCCTTGCAGAGCCTAAAGGGGCTCCAGGAGAGCTGGAGAGGGACTGGGGACAAGGATAGAGGGACAGGACACAGGGAATGGCTTCCCACTGGGAGAGATGGGAGAGTGGGAAGGGATTCCTGGCTGGGAGGGTGGGGAGGCCCTGGCACAGGTTGGGCAGAGAAGCTGTGGCTGTTCCTGGATCCCTGGAAGTGTCCAAGGCCAGGTTGGAGCCACCTGGGACAGTGGGAAGTGTCCCTGCCCATGGCAGGGGTGAACTGGATCATCTGTAAGGTCCCTCCCAACCAAAAAATTCTGGGATTCAGTGATTTCTTGGTTTTGATGATATAAAGATATAGTGAAAAATTAAATAGTGCTGGGATATTTTGTTAAAAAAAAAAAATTCCCTACATTACACTTCCATATCGTCTCACTCACGAAAACCTGCAGACTCTATAAAAATGTAGCTAAAGGCTTCTTGTTAGACTTTTGGCTTCTACAGCATGCTTTCCCCCCAAAATAAGACCACAAACTGTTTTTCTGTGGAGCCAGTAGACCAATAAATGTTGAGTTTAAATGGAAAGTTGGGGTTTAAACAACCTGTTCTTTCCTGGCTGCCTGGAGGAACTGCTCTGATCTCAGCTCAGGTGGACTGACTGGAGTCCTGGTTTTTGACATCAAAGGGCTTTGGATCCACCTCCAGAGTTCCAAACATGTCCTGTAAGTGTTACATTTGTACATCAGGAATGCTGACTCCCAGGCAGGACTCCAGCCTCCCTCTTCCAAGCAGGATGCAACTCCTCCTATCAAAGGACTCCTGCAGCCCCTGGACCAGGGAAACTCCCCTAAACTTCTGGAAAAATCACGATAGGAGGTACCAGAGTCTGGATATGATCTTTCCTTGGAGCAGGAGAAGCTCAGCTCAGAGTCCTGAGGTGGATAATATGGAAAACAGAGGGAATAGAAGAGTGTTGATGTCATTAAGGGATGGAAATGGAGACAAAATGAGGGAATAATCACTTCTGCACAGCGTGGGGGTCTCAAGACAAGGAGTCAGCACAGGCTGTTGGACAAAATATGGGCAAGTGAGAGGAGTTCATTTCCTCTGTGTCACTGAGGTGTCTCATCTCTGACACCCCAGCACTTTATTTATATCCCCTTCTGGCAATCCTGCAATTTCCTCAGGAGTGAGAGCTCTTTGTGTCCAAACTAGGAATCATCCCTATTCATCATGGGAACAGTGCAAGGATGTCCCAGTCCTCAGAGGGCACTGGAAATAACAAGTGGCAGAGTTGTCACAGTGATGGGAGAAGTGTAACAGCCTTTTAAAATCCCTTAGCAAAGGTCTGGGATCAAAACCAGGGCAGAATTGCTTTGGGAGACAGGGTGTTACCACCTGAGGGATTTTGGGAACTGCCACCTGAGATACAGGCACAATTCAGAAGATTTTACCAATATTCAAAAGCTGAAATCTGAAAAATATTCCTGATTTGTGGGGGTGAGGGGGCCTTTGCCACAGAGCACATTTCAATGTTCAGCTTATTAATTAATTAATTCATAAAAGTCATCTCTTGGGGCACAGCTGTGCCCTGGTCCTGCATGGTCTGAGGACAGAGGAACTGAATTATTTCCCTTGGATATGACTCAAATTGACCTTCCACTGAATAGTCTCTCTCTTGCTTCTGCTTCCAAGCTCATTAATGCAGATTTCCAGCTTCTTCATTCTTAATGTCAGAATGAGAATTTTTCTGTGTGGTCGAGTCCAGACAACCTGGCAAAGTTTAATCAAAGAGAGGGTTGGAAGTCTGATAAAAGGAATGACTCACCCTCCACTGTGGCCACAAGTAGTATCTTTGTTTTCTATTCATTTGTGTCACTTCAGGTGTCTTGTGGCTCTGTGAAACTCTGGAGAGAAGTCCTGCTTGGGAAGAAAAATGGAACTTCCATGGGCATTCTTTTCATGTTTCCTTTCTGTCACTGTGCACTGGTTGTCCACATTTTTTTAATAACAGCAGGAACAGTAATTTGTAAATATTGTTTTATGATTGGATGGAGGGAGAAGGTGGCAGTCAATAAATTAATTTATTGGAAAAAGCAAAACTATTACTCTTGAAATTCCAGTGAAAGCCACCTCTGATCTGATTTTGTGTGGAATTACCAAGAGAGAATGGCTAAAAAAGGTCATTTTAATTGGCATTTTTAAATGGAAAATGATGGAATGTGGCTTTGGAATAGCACTTTGGGATCAACTGTCTGGATGCAGCTGCTGATATTTTGGGTTTGTTGAGAGAATCCATGGCAGTGGGAATGGTGTGGCCTTTCTTGCCAGCCCCATCCAGCTATTCCTGATTGTCCCCTGCCAGTTTTTATGGTGGTTGTTGCATTCCCAGTGTGGTGGAGATTTATTACATCTTTGGAGCTCTTGGAATAGGATGTTGGAATAGACCCTCCACGAGTGTCTGGAGGCCCCTCTTATGACATTTTTGACCATCACACTCTTGCAGGAATTGGCTTCCCATGATATTCCTTCCAGCTTTTCATTTTCCAACTGGCTGGCCCTTTCCTGGGTGCAGGAATGTGTCTCCATCTGTGTCCCACACACTCTGGGCCACCTCATCCTGAATGGAGCCTGGGAGTCCTAACACAACCAGGAATTAAAGAGTAATTCCATCACATCATAAAAGAGGCAAGAACTGCAAAATGTACTCTGAAAATATTTTGGAAACTGAGATAAGTGGTGCACACGGAGGTAGAGGAGCCAATTTTGTGAGTCTCGGCTCCAACCGTAATGATGTGATTTAGATTAATTGCAGTGTTTTATTGCTTTGAATTGAAAACAGCATTTTTATAGGCTAGACAGCAGGTGCAGAATATCTCAAAAGCAAAGATCCACTTTTTTTTTCCCTGAATGCTTACTGAGTAATAAAAATGGGAAAGGAAAACAAGACAGAAAATTCACTACACAAAGTGAGGTTTTTTTCTAAATTGAATGCCTTATGCTCCCCCTCATCTTTCTTGAAGCCATCACAGGTCTCTGGGGAGCATATTTGTATCATGACTCATTATGCACCCAAAGGATTTAGATCCAGGGCTGATCTTTGTGTAACAGGCTGGTTTGAGCCATTCACATTTATCTCAAGAGTTCCTAATCCTGGAGGGAAGAGCTGAGCACCAGGATGCAGCATCAACTCCAGAGACCCCAAGTGCTCAGTGGATCCTTAACCTGCACTGCAGGACTGCCCAGAGTGTTCCATCTCTGGAATATAAAGAGGATTTCTGAATGAAGCACCTCAAAGTCCATCAGGATTAATTGGCTTCTACCAAAAGCTACTGTTTGTTCCTTCTGTCCCTGTGTGGTGACACAGGGTCTGTGCTGGATACACTCTGTGCTGCTCAGCACCTGAAGTGCTTCCTTCCTAAATGAGCCAAGGATTGCTCACCCTGATGGTATTAAAGGCCAAAAGGAGCACGTTTGCAACATCTTTCTTTGGACAGTCAGAAGCACGTGGTGCTGTGGGGTGTGTGGATTGTCAAAGGCAAAGGGGACTCTTGGCAAGGGCATAGAGGGACAGGAAAGGGGAATTGCTTCAAACTGAGACAGTAGGGTTGGATGGGATATTGGGAAGGAATTCCTGCCTGTGAGGGTGGGGAGGCCCTGGCACAGGGTGCCCAGAGAAGCTGTGGCTGCCCCATCCCTGGAAGTGTCCAAGGCCAGGTTGGAGCCACCTGGGACAGTGGAAGGTGTCCCTGCCCATGGCAATGGTGGGACTGGGTAGGCTTGACAATCCACTCTGGCACTAGGAAGTCATTCCCTGTGTCCTGCCCATCCAGGTACTTTTCCAAAGTCCCTCTCCATCTCTTTGTAGTTCCTGTAGGCACTGGAAAGGACTCTAAGGTCTCCCTGGATCCTTCTCTTCCCCAGGCATCCACATGGATGTTACACAAGTGAAGAAGCGCCCAGATGTTGGCCGAGAGTTCAGATCCATTTGCCGCTGCCAGAATTTTTCTGCCTGTCCCTGTCCAAACCACTTTAGGTTTCAAATGAAAGCTCTGGGCTCTTCCCTTGCCTGAAAATCCCATCCCTGGGGTTTTTATTTTTTGTTTGCTCTACAGCAGCAGCTCCATCTCTGCCGTTCCCTGGCACGATCCATCTGTGCCGGCAGACGGAGCGCCGGGAGTCAGGTGAGCAGCACCTGACCGGGCACACCCCCCTCTCACTGGGGTAACAAAACCTTTTCCCTCTCCATTTCTTGGCTTTTAATGAGGTTTGTGGTATCACCCATTAGTTCAGTGTCTTTGGGAGAAGACAGCTGGGAAAGGGCAAGCGAACTCTTATTTTAGTGCTCATTGCATAAGAGAAGCACAGGAAGCAGAGGGAGAGCTCTGAGGAGGAGGGATTTATCCCACACAACACTGCCAACGGAGCACAGTCTGCTGAGGGCACCCAGGGCTCTCCTGCTCCTTCCTACTATACATAGGTTCTGTCTCTAGCAGGAGAATTAGGGGATTTCGTACACTTTGGGGTAAAAAACATGGTTTATTTAATGCAGACAATCACTGGAATGGCTGGAAAACCAGATTTCATTGGGCTGTGACACCGAAATATTTGTTCTGTGAATGACTGAAGTCTCAGTCACCATTTGTTTGCCTCATAACCCTGTCCTTATGCTTAGTCCCACTTACATTTTTAATGTAAGCAGCAAAGTGAGAGCGGGTCTCACTCATTCAAGGCAGGTTTTGTTGTTTTTCTCTCTCCTGGTTGTAATTTTCGGGTGTTACAGATCAGGTTGTAGTTGTTGGCAGTGATACATGCAGAGAGGCAGAAGCCCCAGATTTTTTGTTTAGCATTTTTCAATATGTTTGGCATTTTAATGTTCTTAAACCGCCCTGTAATTTGTTATATCTCACAATGTACAGTTGGGGAGGGATTGGCACCACACAAATGGTTTGGGAGGCTCCTGGGTGAGGAGTGTGGGAGACTCTTATGTTTGGGTCATGATTGAACAACTGGGAGTTTACAGAGTCATGAGCTTAAAATGGGAGGAAAAAAAACTGTGTCTGATGGAGCAGATTTTTTGCTTGTGTCAATTGGAATCACAGAATCATTTAGGTTGGAAAAGCCCTCCAAGATCATCGAGTCCAACCATCCCCCAGCACTGCCAAGGCCACCCCTAAAGCACAGCCCCAAATGCCACATGTCAATATGTTAAATCCCTCCAGGGGGTGTGATTCCAACACTTCCCCAGGCAACCTGTTCCAATGCTTGACCTCCCTTCCAGTGAAGAAATTTTTCCTAATATCCAAATTTCCATACTTCCATTGACTGCATTATTTGCACTGTCTGCAAACCCCCTGCAGTGTGTTGAACTTGGGCTTGTAGCCTCCAAAATGATGCAGTACTTAGTACTAGTAAGGTAAAGTACTCTGCATGGTGAAGGAAGAGATCCCTGCTGTGGAGTTGTCCAAATTCTGTTTCATTTAGGCTCTGTTAGAGTGAGATTGATAGAAACCAGTTGGAGGATTCGGGAGGAGGCAACTGGGATAAAGAGAAAAGGGCTGTAGCAGCAGGCAAACCCCACTCTGATTTATTTCTCTGCCCACAAATAAAAATATTTAATCTGAGGGTAAATGCAAGACTTCCCGCTCCCTTGAGATGAGTTATGGACAGGAACAAAGAAAGCAGCGAGACTCCAGGTTTAGTTCTTCATTTCTTCCTCCACCTTCACCTTCCAAGTGAATATATATATATTTTTTTTTTTCACCGAAGCATCTTGCAAAATAAATCTCCCCAGTGGAAATATCTCTGTATGCAAAGCCTTCCCCTTCCCTGTGGATCCTCGTCACCAGGATCTGCGTGAGGAGCCGTCTCCGCTCAACAGATGGGACTGGGAGGCACAGATGGGGCTCCATGACTGGAGCAGGGAGGCAAAAGCCACGGAACCAGGAACATCTTGTCCCTCCCAGATCCTTCCCAGCCCCGATCCGATGCTCCAGCACACGTGTCAGGGAGGAGCCAAGTCAGGGAAAGGATGAAGTGATGCCTGTGGCTGTTGCTGCTCCGTGGGGTGATTCCCACTGGGAAGTGCGTGTGACTGCAGGGCTGAGGGGCTGATGAGGAATCCTCGATGTCACACAGGTTTTCAGCTTTTTCCTGCAGGAATTTTCTCCCCTTGTGGAAGAGCATTGGATCCTGAAACGTGTTTTATTCCCCTACAGAGTTCCCCTGTCCAGGTGATAGCTGTGGAGTCTCCAGGAGGAGAAAGAAGATGGTTGGGAAAGAGGGAGGTTTCCTTTGGAAATCCTCCTGGGTTCTGGTTGTACTTGGCAGAAATTGAACCTTGCCTGTCAAAAGGTTTTGTGGAAGTGACAAAATGACACAATTTTCTGCTTTTTGCCTTTTAAATGTGGAGAGTGATAAATTCCTGCCACACTGGGGGGAAAATCCATGAAGGGCTCTGGAAATCCCAGAAATTGAAGTAACAGGGGAGAGGGAGCAGCTCCTCAGATATTTAATTAGGGTCCAATTAATGGCAGTGTTTAAAGGCAGATAAATCACTCCTGTCTTTCATTAGTGAACAAAAGGAGGCTGTGGACTCTCCATCCCTGGAAGTGTCCAAGGCCAGGTTGGACGGGGCTTGGAGCAACCTGGGATATGTCCCTTCCAACCCAACCCATTCCAGGATTCTATGGAAATTTCCAGCAGGATTAAGAACCATAACTTCTGGTGAAAGACAAACATCTCCTGAGTGCACAGTCTCCCAGAAATCCTGGAAAATACATTGCCATTTGTGATCCTTGTGCTTCCTCGTGGGAGGTGAGGTCAGGCTTCCTTGTCAAAATTCATCCTGGTGGGAGAATGAATGGCTGAAGGGATTTGTGGGAAGGGAAGGTGTCCTGAGCAACTCATCCTTCAGCAAGTGTTCACTGTGTGATTGCCAGAGATTTTCTCCATGAGGGATCATCATTCCTCTGCCTCTTTCCTCAGGGGGATGTTTGTCCATGTCCAGGAATTAAGTGATTTATTTTTTGAAGAAACCAACACGTTACATGGAGTAATAAAGATTCTGGATCATTTTACAAAACAAATAAGAAGCAGTTTTGCTCCAGAGCAAGATTTAGCATGTCAGGATGGAGAGCTCATTTTCTCTTGGAGTTTGGAGATATTATTAAACTTTGCATTGCCGTGAATTATGTATCAGTCAGCACATTATCAAAATAGCAGCATCTTGAAATACTTATTGAACAAACATGAAAGTAGAGGCTTAGATTACTTATGAAGCATCTTCAGCCAGCGAAGGAAAATACAAGCTTTCTGTTTTTCGTGTAATAAAGGGCAAACAGGCTCAATAAAAAGCTGCTTTTGGGAAATGTGGTTTAATATTCATGGAAGTCAGCATTCCTGGGGAGAAAATAAAATAAATTAGAGAGAAAGCCTAACAGCTCAGGGCTCTCCTCTACACAATAGCAGAAACCTTCAAGGAGCCCATTTGTGATCCAGTGAAGCTCAGGTTTTTGACCCAACCCATTCGGGTTTTTTTGTGGCTGAAGGATCTCAGGAAGCTAAAATTCACCAGCAGCTTTGGGAGATGCTCTGGGTTCATTAACTGAGATGGTGGCAAAACCAAAAGATTTTTAAACCCCACATTTTTAATGATTTTCCTTCCACATTTTACACCTTTTTCTTGAACATTTTTTGTTCATTTTTGTTGTGAGAACATTATTTGATGTTCTGTGGAGATAATGAACAAAACAAGGACAGCATGAAGCCCTATCCCAGTGAGCCCTCCCTGACTGGACTCCTAATGATGTCACAGTTTCTTAATGTTCCTTTTGTCACAATAACCTACAGAAGGAGGTCCCTGCTTGCTGGGATCTGTGCCAGTGCCTGCCCACCCATATTTGTTCTAAGTAATGCTACAGAGCACCACCTACTGAAATGCACACCAGCCCTGCTGAGGATCCGGGGGGTTCTAAGTAATGCTACAGAGCACCACCTGTTCTGAGGTCACTGCTGCCACTGAAAGGCACACCAGCCCTGCTGAGGATCCGGGGGGTTCTAAGTAATGCTACAGAGCACCACCTGTTCTGAGGTCACTGCTGCCACTGAAAGGCACACCAGCCCTGCTGAGGATCCGGGGGGTTCTAAGTAATGCTACAGAGCACCACCTGTTCTGAGGTCACTGCTGCCACTGAAAGGCACACCAGCCCTGCTGAGGATCCGGGGGGTTCTAAGTAATGCTACAGAGCACCACCTGTTCTGAGGTCACTGCTGCCACTGAAAGGCACACCAGCCCTGCTGAGGATCCGGGGGGTTCTAAGTAATGCTACAGAGCACCACCTGTTCTGAGGTCACTGCTGCCACTGAAAGGCACACCAGCCCTGCTGAGGATCCGGGGGGTTCTAAGTAATGCTACAGAGCACCACCTGTTCTGAGGTCACTGCTGCCACTGAAAGGCACACCAGCCCTGCTGAGGATCCGGGGGGTTCTAAGTAATGCTACAGAGCACCACCTGTTCTGAGGTCACTGCTGCCACTGAAAGGCACACCAGCCCTGCTGAGGATCCGGGGGGTTCTAAGTAATGCTACAGAGCTAATTGCTGCCCTGGGAATTTTCCAGTGGCAGAGCCTTCCAGGCGCTTCTTAATGTTCCTTTTGTCACAATAACCTACAGAAGGAGGTCCCTGCTTGCTGGGATCTGTGCCAGTGCCTGCCCACCCTTTCCATGAGGAAATTTATTCCCTAATATCCAACCTAAGCCTCTCCTGGCACAACTTGAGTCCATATCATGTTGTCCTGTGCCTCACTTGGGAGAAGAGGCTGAATGCTAGGGAAGGGAAGGAAAGGGAGAGTATCCTCCTCTCTTGAGGGGGACATGAGTGGCTTTTTCCATGATGCTTGTTTCAATCCCATTCTTCAATCCATCCCTTCTTTGAGCTGATGAAATGGATTAAATGGAATCCATAAAAACCTCTTCAGGCATCCCTGAATTCCCTGGCACTGCTCTGGTGCCTGTGCAAGGGATGGTAACTCTCTTTGTCACTGTGATTATATCTAAACTGAGCCTTGGCAAAACAAAGTGATGTCAGGACCAGTCCATCGTGCTTTTCCAGTAAAAGCAGACACAAAAGGCTTCCCTTCCTGCCTCTTGAGGGGGAATATGCTTGGAAAAAAAAGTAAATCTTGTTTTGAAATGATTATTATGGATATTTGTTCTAAGTAATGCTACAGAGCACCACCTGTTCTGAGGTCACTGCTGCCACTGAAATGCACACCAGCCCTGCTGAGTGGATCTCAACAGACTTGTTTCAGTGGTAAAAACCACTGGAAACCACTGGAGACAGTAAATAATCTCCTAATCTGATTTCTCTCACCTCTGTGTTTGCATTCGAGCCCTCTTCCTGTAGCTGTAGGAAGCAGAAATAAGGACAACTTGGGAATTGTGACAGTGCACACCGACAACAAACGTGTCAAAAAAATTCCCTCAGCTAATTGCTGCCCTGGGAATTTTCCAGTGNAATGAACAAAACAAGGACAGCATGAAGCCCTATCCCAGTGAGCCCTCCCTGACTGGACTCCTAATGATGTCACAGTTTCTTAATGTTCCTTTTGTCACAATAACCTACAGAAGGAGGTCCCTGCTTGCTGGGATCTGTGCCAGTGCCTGCCCACCCTTTCCATGAGGAAATTTATTCCCTAATATCCAACCTAAACCTCTCCTGGCACAACTTGAGTCCATATCATGTTGTCCTGTGCCTCACTTGGGAGAAGAGGCTGAATGCTAGGGAAGGGAAGGAAAGGGAGAGTATCCTCCTCTCTTGAGGGGGACATGAGTGGCTTTTTCCATGATGCTTGTTTCAATCCCATTCTTCAATCCATCCCTTCTTTGAGCTGATGAAATGGATTAAATGGAATCCATAAAAACCTCTTCAGGCATCCCTGAATTCCCTGGCACTGCTCTGGTGCCTGTGCAAGGGATGGTAACTCTCTTTGTCACTGTGATTATATCTAAACTGAGCCTTGGCAAAACAAAGTGATGTCAGGACCAGTCCATCGTGCTTTTCCAGTAAAAGCAGACACAAAAGGCTTCCCTTCCTGCCTCTTGAGGGGGAATATGCTTGGAAAAAAAAGTAAATCTTGTTTTGAAATGATTATTATGGATATTTGTTCTAAGTAATGCTACAGAGCACCACCTGTTCTGAGGTCACTGCTGCCACTGAAATGCACACCAGCCCTGCTGAGTGGATCTCAACAGACTTGTTTCAGTGGTAAAAACCACTGGAAACCACTGGAGACAGTAAATAATCTCCTAATCTGATTTCTCTCACCTCTGTGTTTGCATTCGAGCCCTCTTCCTGTGGCTGTAGGAAGCAGCAATAAGGACAACTTGGGAATTGTGACAGTGCACACCGACAACAAACGTGTCAAAAAAATTCCCTCAGCTAATTGCTGCCCTGGGAATTTTCCAGTGGAAGAGCCTTCCAGGCGCTGAAGGAAAGCGAGACAAAGCCATGCCATCATCTGCTGTAAACTGATCCGGGGGGACCAAAGCACTTGGAGCTCTGCTGATTTATTGGAGCAGCTGAGGAGCTGGACCTTGTAATTCTTCATGTTTTTAGTAATTTATAACCTTATTCTGAGCAGCAGGAACAAACTAATGGAGATGAGGTTTTTAGTAGGGCGTTTTGATTGTTGTTGGGAGCATAAGGGAGGAATATGAGGAGCCCCAGTGTCCCTGGATCCTGGGGGCTCTTCCAGTTCCACAGCACAGAGAATATGTCCTAATAACAAAGAAATCACTGAATTTGAGGGAAATCTTTCTATACTCCCAGGTTAGTCCTGGCTTTTTTATCTCTGCTGCTGTTTAGTCTCCATCCATAGATCCACTGACTTTGATCCCAAAGCAATTGCAGCCCTCTATAAACACTCATTTCATGGCAGACATCATCACCAGCACTTTTCAGCACCACATCCTTACCCACTCCAAAGCCTCCTGGTTTTCCACTTTGGAATTGGTGGTGTTTAGGGAGCAGTCTGGACTAGCAGCACATCCCAGCGATTTTCAAACCTGTTGCAATATGAAAAGGCTGCGTATCAAACCTTAAATTGTTTCACTGGGCTTCTCCATATTCATTTCACCCTTGTTATGATTATAGAAATGCTGGAGAGAGGGAAAATAGATCCAGAAATTCAGCCTGAGTTTTCTGTAACTTGGTAGAAATATTGATTTGTTTAGTCAGTGTTTCTTGTTGTTTGCAAGCCTGGTGACCTCGGTAATATTACCAGTTAGAAACTGGGGATTTCCTTGTTAATATGGCCAATATTAACAATAGGTTATAGCTAAACTAAGAATATTAATTAGTATCTCTTCCATTGCTCATTAGCATTAATTGATATTTTGTGGCTCGTGTTCTTTCCCATTTAACTTATGATCAGCAAAATGCATTGTTTAAATTATTAGTTATTCTTACAAAGGTCTCAGTCCATGATCTAATAATAATCATGTTTTAAAACATTAAGAAAACGTTTAATATTTACCTCTTGTCCTATTTTTAAATTTTCTTTTGTTTCTGAAGTGTAGTTTGAAACGGTTCTGTTGAAGCTCATCCCTGATTTAGGAATCTAAGAAATATTTGCAAAAATAATAACTCCCAAGTGAAGCCTGTTGTTCCCCAGATCAACTTTCAGGGAAAGAAAGAAGAGCAAACACAGCTTGCCATTCCACAAGGGGCTTTTTTTTTTTTCATCCCTGGGTCTCAACTCTCCCCTGGAGCAACAGAAACGGGGGAAAGGATCCCGGAGCTTCTTGACATTTGTAAATTCACTCTTATTCATCTTTCTATCTAAGATTTCTCAGCTGGATGACAAATGTGTGTCATCCACGGAGTTGTGTTTTTTGAGACATCTCCCTTTATTGGATGCTCCGGGGTGTTTGGATTCAATTGGAACTTACAGCTTGTCTATGTTTTATTTGCATAATAAGACTATGAATGACAGAGCAGCTACAGCCAGACGTGTTGGCTCCAACGGCTGCAATTTGAGCTGGGAGGATTTTGCAAGAGTGAAAAGAGAATGAGAGAGAGAGAGTCTGATCACGTGTGAAAAAAGTTACAGGAGGGAAACACCATCCTGGAACGTTCCCGGGATTTCTGGGCTGATGATTCCAAGGCCAGATTGGATGGGGCTTGGAGCAACCTGGGATTCTGGAAGGTGTCCCTGCCCAGGGCAGGGTGTGGAACAGGATGAGCTTTAATGTCTCTTCCAACACAAACTATTCTGGGATTTTATGTGTTTTTATGCAGCCTGGATCCAGGACACCTACATTTGGATGCTCTGTGATGAGCTGTAGCTGTGTGTATGGAAGTTCAGAGGGACAAAGAGTTTTCCAGATGGGATGAGACTTGGAATGGCTGCTTTCCCCTTTGTAGCAGCAGGTAAGACCATGGCATGGTCCTCCTCAAGAAACTTTGCTTGTGAACCTCCACCAGACAGGAGCCTGGCCATCTGTTACCTGCTGGCCAGGTAACACCTGCTGCTGCTGCCTAAAAAGGAGCAATTTCCCATTATCACATCCTGCTAATTTCACTTTTGGAGGGTCAGTGTTTTCATTCTTTGACCTTTTGCACTCACTCCAGTTGACCCTGAAGGGCTTTGCTCTTGTCCACATGGAATTGTCACTGAGAAATGTCCTGTTCCCAGTTAATTGTGCAAAGGGCTCCAGTTTAGGTTGGATTTTAGGTTAAATTTCTTCCTGCAGAGGGTGGCTGGGTGCACTCAACAGGCTTTCCAGGGTTTGGGCACATTCCCAAGGCTGTCAGAGCTCCAGGAGTGTTTGGACAATGCTCTCAGTCACAGGGTGGGATTGTTGGGGTGCCTGTGCAGGGCCTGGGGTTGGACTGGATGATGGTCCTTGTGGGTCCCTTACAGCTCAGGATATTCCAGGATTCTAGAATTCTATGATTCTATGAAGTGACTCTCACCTTTAGGAGCCACAAATAGGTGAGGGGGTCCCACAGCCTCCCATCCCAGCCCCAATCCATGTTTCCACAGCCTGCAGAGTCCTGTAGCACATTCCCAGCCCATCCTGTCTCCCTTCCTGCCTTCCTCATTTCTCAAAGGGCAGCAGAGAAGGCTCCTTCCCTAAAAAAATCATCTCTCACACATACATACCCACATATATAGATACATAAATATAAAATATAACATATATCACATATAATTCAGATAGAAGAAACATTTAGTGGTTTCAACTCACACGTGGGGCCTGAATTTCAAGTGTGTTAGTCCTATGTGGAGAATATTTTTCAAAAGACTCAATTTTTCTCCTCAAGTCCCAGCCTGTGGCAATTCAGTGATGACCCTGAGGAATGCTGGATGTTTGCACCTGGTGTTCACAAGGACCTGCATAGAATTGGTGGTTAAGGTTAAAAAAACCTCAAACTCATCAGTTTCTGAGACTCCATTTGAGAAATACCTGGTTTGTGTGAGCTGAATGAAAGGCACAAAAACACATGTTTAAGCTTCAGCATTAGTTATTGTTCCAGCCTGTGCAGTTCCCTGTCCTTTCTGGGCTCTGGAATCATCTCCAAGTGGGCAGGAGCTGGCACTTGGCATCCCTGGGTTTGCAGTGCAGGAATGCAGATTTTCCATTTTCTATATGTTTTTGAATGCATTTCTATAAATATGAACTTGGCAAACTCTAGATGCAGCCAGGGAGGGCTGATTTTTGAAAGCAGCTCTTTTATATTCCAGGAGTTAATCCAAAGCCAATCCGAGGTTCTGGGCGATGATTTACAGATTTATTGAGCCCTGCACTTTTTATTTCTAAAATGAGCACTTTTCAATCCATGTCAGGTAAGTTCTCATCTGTGCCATTCTCATAATGGACCTCTTTGTACAAAAACAAGCCACCAATGGAATAAAAGATCTTCCTTAATATTCTCCACTGGAGGAGGCTATTGATTGTGAGGATGGTCACGTCAGGCAGTGCATTTTTAGATGATTACTTCATGCCTCAGGTGATGTGATGCACCATAAAGATGATGGATGGTGCTGTGCACTTCCAGGACCTTCCAAGTGAAGCCTGAACAATCCCTGTGTTTTTCCCCCCACCCCTTTACAGCAACAGCAGACTTGTTGTCCTTCCCCTGAAACGACAGGAATTGTCCAACTGTCCCTAAGCTCTGCCTTGCCCAGTTCCTGATACCCACATTTATTTTCCATTGATTAAATTCTCTCTGGTGTAGCTCCTTCAGGCAGAGCAGTATGTGAGCACACATTATGAAGTTAGTAAACACTATAAAGTGTGAAAGCATTTGCTGCAGGAGCTGCAGTCTAAACATTACAGGAGAAAGCAGGATTCCAGATCTAGTCTTGGCTTTGCCTCTGAATATGATTGTAACCTTGGGCAAAGCTCTTAAGTTTGCCTCTCCTTAGTTGATTTAATTTGTGTAGCAGGATAATGAGGCTTAGCTAGTCTCATCCCTTTTTTTTTTGGCTAGGATGGTGGTGGAGGGAGGGTGGAGAGGGTTGGGAGAAGGTGGCTGGGGGATGGAGAAGGGAGCAGGGCAGGAGAAAGGCTCCACACTCTAGTGCAGACTGAGCTGTGCTGCTTGAGCCTGTGTTTGAGGGTCACTTGAAGAGTAAAATATGTGAAACACCAGCACCCAGTAGAGTGTGATCCAGGGAGAGCTGTTGCTGCCAGGGGCTGAGGCACAGGGACTTGGAAACCCTGAGGAAGAGAACTTGGCCTCAGGACAAGAGGAAACAGCCTCAGGTTGTGCCATGGGGGGCTGGGATTAGATTTTGGGAACAGTTTCTTTGCTGAAAGGGTGGTCAGGCAGTGGCAGAGGCTGCCCAGGGGAGAGGTGAGGTGAGCATCCCTGGAACTGTTCAAAAACAC
This sequence comes from Neodrepanis coruscans, assembly GCA_013400695.1. Lineage (NCBI taxonomy): Eukaryota > Metazoa > Chordata > Aves > Passeriformes > Philepittidae > Neodrepanis > Neodrepanis coruscans. The sequence continues at coordinate 46,582 of VYZS01058765.1, read as the reverse complement.
GTGTGGATGTGGCATTTGGAGACATGTGGCCTTGGCAGTGATGGGAAATGGTTTGACTCAATGATCTCAGAAGGCTTTTCCAACCCGGATGATTTCAAGGTTCTCTGATAATAAATTGCCAGGGTTATCACAGAATCACAGAATTATTATGCTGAGCTCCCACCCAGGACTTTCACCCCCCTCTCCCTGGCATCAATTTTTATTTCTTCTCTATTAACATTAAACTCTTTTCTCCATGAAATCTGGTTCACTATGACTTTAGGATGGATTTGCCTCCCCTCTGTCTCTGTTTCTCTCATTTTTCTCATCCCCATTGGGACAGTAGCTTCCCAGACACTAAAGAAATAAAGACTTGCTTCATTTTCCAATCCATCCTTTGGCAGAGGAGCCCCATTCCCATTGTACAGATGAGGGCTCTTGCCCAGTCATGTTTTAAAGAGTGGGGATTAACTGCTTACTTGGGAGATTGTTTGAAGCTGAAACATTTCACTGTCAGGAAGTTGTTCTTCAGATTCAACCTGAATTACCTTTCTTAATTTAATCACATCACTCCTAGCTATGCCCAGTGAGTTGCACTAAATCTTTCCTTTCCCTCTGTTTACATCCCTCCTGTGTGTGTTGACAGACATATTGCCCATAGGTATTGCTTGGCTTGACTTAGGTGTATTTAATTGAAATGCTTCTAATTATTCCTTCTCACTTTTTTTTTTTTCTGCTGCTTTTCTTTTTCTGTGCCTGGTTTGCAGGAACTTGCTGGTTAAAATGATTTCTGGAAGTGTTTTCCCTGCCCAAGTTTTGAGAAAACCCGAACAAGGGAAGGAGGCCACATCAACATGAACTAATCATTAGTTTGCTGAATTCTTGCAGAGCTTTGGTGGCCATCTGAAATAATTATCCTGCTTCTGTTTCCCTAATCTTCTGGCTTGTCTGTGGGTTGTCATTTGGAGTGTTTATGGGCTAAAACTAAAGGCTTTCACTGAAAGATTTCAAAGTGGGTTGGAATCTCTCTCCTAATACAGTTTGAACCACTGCCACCCTGCAGCATTAGCCACAGCTCCAGCTTCTACATGTTAAGCTGATTTTTGATCTAATATTCCTCTTTTCCCTCTTTGCCTACAGGGAGACCTAGAAAGGTTTCCTCACTGTCAATTAGCTGAAGACTTATTTCGTTGTCATTGTTTGTCCACCCTGTATCTTCCATTGGCTTCACCAATCCTTGTCAGAGGGAAGCTGGAGAGCTGGGATCAAGCTGGGATCAAGGCTTGTGAGACTCAGCACAACTTCTCCCCCAGTCCTAGCACAGCTCCAGTCCCAGAGTCAGTAAATTAGGAGTAAGTGTGGAGAGAGTGTGGAAGAATATTTACCAATACTGACAGGGATTTGCTAATTAAGGGCTGAAAGCTCTGCCGGGGCACGTTCCACTGTCCCAGGTGGCTCCAACCTGGCCTTGGGCACTCCCAGGGATGGGGCAGCCACAGCTTCTCTGCCCAACCTGTGCCAGTCCCTCCCCACCCTCCCAGCCAGGAATCCCTTCCCAATCTCCCATCTCTCCCAGTGGGATCCATTCCCTGTGTCCTGTCCCTCCAGCCCTTGTCCCCAGTCCCTCTCCAGCTCTCCTGGAGCCTCTTCAGGCTCTGCAAGAGCCTTTAAGATGTCCCTGGAGCCTTCCCTTCTCCAGGCTGAACAATCCCAGTTCTCTCAGTATGTGGAAAAAACATTTCACTTCCAACACGGAGCAGAAACGATCCCACTGTTCCACTTAAAACTGAGAGAGGATCTGCTGGGCTATGAAAGTACCCAGAGCAAAGCAAGTCATGTCCAAACTGCTCCTGAGTGGTATTAACTGCATGAAACGTATCAAGAGTGGTATTAATGAGCTGTAATTGACCATTTTATTGTGGGCTCAGCAGCCCAGAAACACAAAATGCTCCAGTCCCTTTCCAAGAGTCGCGCAATTCCCTTCGCCTTCCCGCTAAAGAAATCCTTGACAAAATGATTTACTGACAGTGCCAGTCACTGTCTGACTGTGGGACTCCTGGACAGCCTCTGCTCCAGAGTGACTGATCCCCTGCAGCAGCGACGACACAACAAACAACTTGGCCAGACTGAGACAAAAATATCTTGACAAGTTCAGTTGTGATTCTTTAACCCCTTGGGGAGCCCTGGTGTGGAGGGCACGGTGCCTTCGTGGGCTCTGCCAGAGTGTAGCAGGGAAAAGACACAACCTGGAAGGCCTGGGAAGGGCCAGGTTGGGAATTGATGCTCTGGAACTTTGGATCTTGGGAAAGCTGTTCAGCAAAATCGCACAATTTTCAGCTCGACTTTGGGGCTGTCAGGGAGGGGAAGTTTGGGAGATTTCTGATAATTATTTTGAATTTGCTTGAGGCTTGTAATGTTCTCAAATTGGGATTATAAAAAAATCTGGAGAACTGAGTTTATTCTATTTACTTAATGCATTTACTTAAATTAATGACCTTATTCAACAGGAAATCTATTTTCTTTTTCCAGTGAAAATGCTGATCTAATCAGTAATATTTTCTCCTCTATGGAGCTCTTGCATTGACAGGACACAGGGAATGGTTTCCCACTGCCAGAGGGCAGGGTTAGATGGGATATTGGGAGGGAATTGTTGGCTGTGAGGGTGCCCACAGAAGCTGTGGCTGCCCCATCCCTGGAAGTGTCCAAGGCCAGGTCGGAGCAACTTGGAATAGTGGAAAGTGTCCGAAGGCCAGGTCGGAGCAACTTGGAATAGTGGAAAGTGTCTGTGGCACTGGATGGGCTTTAATGCCCCTTCCAACCCAAACCATTCTGGGATTCTAAGATTCTATGATTAAAGTTCTGCCTCTGAAATTCCACATCCCAGAGAAATCAGGGCAGATCCTTAAAAAGTCTTATGTACTTTACTCTCATGCATATCAAGTCTTAACTTCTTAATTCTCATGCAAGTCTGTTGCAAAGTATGAACAAGTGTGTTAATGTTTGACCTCCAGATGGCAAAGAGCTTTTCAGTTCTAGGCACGAAACCTAAAAATTAGATTTCAGTGCAATCAGAAATGCAACATTTTCAGTACTAAAACACTCAAAGAACCAAATACTGTTGTTACTTTGCAGATAAAGTGGCCTGTGAAGAACCTGAATAGCATTAGGGAGCCAGGCCCTAAAGACAAAAAGCCTGGATTTGTTAGGGGTGGAGTTGGACTTGGTCCTTGTGGATATTCTGTGATTCTATAAGTGGCAGATACAGGGGGTGCCTTAGGCTATGACTATTCCCATCCCCCTTGAAACTGAGCCCACAGATCCCCCTTTTCTTTATGGACACCTTTAAAAGTGCTGCCTGCTTTGTGCTGCCTTCTGTCCCATGAGCTTTGGCCAAAAAATAAAAAGGAGAAACAATAAAAATCCCAAACCTTATAACAAACCAACAAAAAAAAAATCTCCAGGGAGATTTCTGCCGGTGGGAGAAGCCTCATAAGACACCTGGAAAGCCTCTTTTGGTTTTGCCTGGACTTTTTTTTTTATCTGAGCCGTGCTTCAATCCCATTTTTCTTTCATCTCCTCCTCTTCACCTCAGGTTCCTTCCGCCCCCTCGGCTCCTCTCTTCCAGCCTTTTCTTGCCATCGATTTGCAGGGGAATGCCAAGGCATTTTGGCAGAGACAGGGAGTGCAGATGCCTGTGAGATGCCTCCAGGAGGATGCAGAGATGGGAGCAGGGAGGCTCCTGGTGCCTGCCCTGGGTAACCCTGCTGCAGGAATTGGGGGTGCCAGTCCTCTGGGTTAATTGTGCTCCCAAACTCAAAGGCACAACTCTCCCATGGCGCCTCCTTTAAATAATTTGTATGTATATACAGCAAACCTCTGGGTGTTTAATCTCCCCTCTTTTCCTTGTGTTATTTGTTTAATTGTCCTCAGGCTCTCAGCTCCCTGCAGTAAAAAACAGCCATTTCCTGAATGGCAGGTAATATGTAAATGCCTGCTTTTCCTTTCAAATGAAGTCAGCGTTATTTTCATTTGATTTTTTCTAAAATAGAAGCAAAAGATTGCTATCAGTGCCTAGGAAAATCTTGGAGTGACTCTGCAGCAGTTTAAACCTGCAAAGAGTTATTTTTTTGGGGGGTCACCAGCCTGAATTTGCCCTTCTCCCCAGGGTGCTGGGGGTGAGCAGGGCATTCTGACAGTCTGTGGGCAGCAGCTCCACCAACCAACCTCCCAGCACTTTCTAGTCAAGAACATTTGGGGAGCAAAAAAAAAAATAAATCCGCAGAGTGGGTTGTTTCCCATCCTCCTGGGGTGTGACAGACAGAGCTCCTCAGTGCTGCCTTCCCAAGTTCTTACAGATTGCTCTGTTTCAGTTATCTGAATGTAAAGTTTTAGTTGAGCTATAGAATAATTTCTGCTGATTCTCCTGTTCTCCTCTCCATCCCAGAAAATCCATCTTGGGGCTTTCTGCTGTTCATTCTGCTAATCCATTTGTCATTGCTTAAAAGTTACTGGTACTGTAAAGATTGCTCCTTTGAAGGAGATGAAATATATTTGTCTGTCTCCTAGGCTGAGATACAAATCCTGGAATCACAGAATCACAGAAGCACAGGCTGGTTTGGGTCAGAAGGGACCTTAAAGATCATCTTATTCCAGCCCCTGCCCTGGGTAGGGACACCTGGGGTGGGTGTAGAGGGGTCAGTTGAATTTTCCTCATCAAATGATTTGTCTTTACTGTACCCTGAGCACTATTTAAAGACACCTGAGTTGTACCAAACAAGAAAATCTTGGATGAGCTGTGTCAGAGCAGGTCAGGTCAGTCCTGTGCCCTGCTCAGGCTAAAGGAATGTGAATCCTGCAGCTTGTCCTTGCAGGAAGAAAAGATCCTGGTTTCTTCCTCTTCTATGACTCTCTTCTCTCCACCTGCCCTGCTCCAGCCCCTGTCAGATCCTTCTGTTGTGGTTTTAGCCTGGCAGAGAACTCTTTCCTCTTTAGTTCTGCACTGGCAACTTGACCTGGTTGCTGGGACATGTCCAGGAGGCTGCAGGAAAGAAGGCAGGGAAAAGCTTGGGAGGCTTCAGCATCACAAATCTGCTGGATCAGCTTTGCTCCTACACCCCAGCAGGACCCAGGAGCTGAGGAAGGAGCAATTACTGCCTGTTGCTCCTGGAACCTGAGCTTGTGTGCAAAGGTTTTGCTGCCTTCTGATGTAGAGTCATTTGCACAGGTCAGTGGTGGGGCTCTCGTGGCACCCAGAAAACGCCCTGGTGCTCCTCCTTGTCTTCCTGGAACACAGGAGGTTAAAACAAAGCACCACAGGAGCAGTTAGAAGTTCAGTTGCCTCATTAACTTGTTTTAATCTGCACTGTCGTGAATTTTGGCAACATGCAAAGGGTCTCTGTGTATCGAAATCCAACATTCATCTGTCGTCAGCTCCAACATCCATCTGACAGGTCTACCCACAATCACAAAATTTCCGGGAACCTTTTATTTGTTGTCTTTTCCTAACACTTCTGATGATTATTTTTATCCCTTTGTCTGCCACTATCAATAAAAACAAAAGCTGAGATTCACACGTTCTGACGGTTGAGTGTGGGAGCTGGGAGTTGTCCCTCCCTCCATCCCAGTGCTCAGTGGAGTGATCACCACCAGCAGAGACACGGGCTCTGGAATTTCAATCCTTGCTCCCTAATTGAGAAGAAAGGGCAAAACATTTCAGAAATGCAGATTGACAAGTGCCTCAGCCTCTGAGTCCTCAAGGACTGTCACACGGCTGCAGTTTTTTAACTTTTCTCTCGGCAAACGTTGTTTTGTCATTTCTGTACCTCTAGTAAAGAGCTTTGTAATTGTGTGAAATTTCTCTGGATACAGGGTAAAATCATAGACAATGGTCTTTCCTTGATAATAGTCTCCCTTTACTCATTTTTTTGAGCTTTTTGCTTCTTTATGCAACATTTCAGACACAAAAAATAAGCAGCTACGCAGACCAAGGACTTTTCCTTTGGGAGAGGCAAAGGTGCTAAATATTTTTAGGAAATTGAGTCAGCTGGGAGAATAAATAATGAGAAAAATCTCATGATAAGGGCACTTGACTGCTAAATGCAAGACTGGAATGGTGATATTGGAATGATGTGGTGTCTGGGGCCAGGCTGGTTGTGGGGACCAGCCCCACTTGCCTCCACATAGCAGTGTGTGGATCATTACTGTAATTAATCATCCCTAATTAAAACAACAGTCCAAAGGAGTCCTTGTGCATCCCAGCAGTGGGAGGCACTGGCAGTTCTCCTCCACTTCAGTTTCTTCCCAGACTTCCAGAAGCATCATTTACAGAGTTCAGAGGCACATTGATAAATCCCCTCGCTGCTTCAGGAGTGCTCCAATCCATCACCAAGTAACAGCATCAACATTTTTCCTGGGCTATTATCAGCCCTTCAGCTGCTGCAGCAATATATTCTGGGCCAATAAATCAAGGGTGATCATTTTAGATGGGCAGAAACATAAACAGCATTTTCAAAAATGTATCTTTTAGCCATCTCCTTCCCTCTCTCTGTTGGTGAGTTTTTTGTTGGTATCAAAATGGGATCATTTTCCGTGTTTGTCTTAGTTTCCACATTTACACAAAACACAAAGTGGTATTTCCCAATTTTTATTTTTTTTTTTTTGCCAACCAGTCAACAAGCCCTGGGCTACCACATTCGTTTTTTAGTTCTCATTTTTCATTTGCCTTTTTCTCCCTTACTGCTCCTTTCAGTAAGTGTTGAATGTGCTTGTGTTGAGAACTGGGTTGTATTTCCTCAGGCAGCAGGTGCTTCTCTTTGTGGTTCCTGCAGATCCCTGACCAAGGGATTGCAGGAGAATCTGAAACCCTGCACCCCTGCAGCAAGCAATTTAATTTTTTTAAGGCAAACTGCAGCTGCAACACCTGAATTATTGTGTGGTGAGACTTTGGGTTACAGCTCCCATTACATTTCCCCATTACCAGCACAAGACAGGTATTTATTCTTCACGTCATGTGCACACACTCCTTTATGAAAGGGTTTTATGTGCTGAGTCTCGTGTTCCCTCCTTTGCAATACACGTGTGTAGTTAAAGGGGGTTCTTAATTTCCTGTTTTAGGCTTTCCTTGGAGATTTCTTGTTATGCTTTCCCTTCCTCATGGCATACAAATATATCTGCTGGCTGGAAAGAGCACCACTGGGTTTTTCTATGAGTTGGCAGCTCAGGTGATGACAACTGGCTCCCTCTCTGTGTTCCCCAGCTGCAGCATGTGCTCACTGTGCTGCCAGATGGAATAAGTTGGCATTTTTTGTTTCTGGATGAATAATATCCCATTGATTGTGGTGGTTGACACTTTATCCCAAATGACCCATTGTCCTGTGCAAAGCACAGCTTCACCTTTGGCTTCGTACCCTGAGTGTCACTTGGCTCCCACCTGGCACCATTTCATCAGATTGGGGGAGAATTTGGGTGTAAATCTGAGAGGCTGAGGGTGACTTGGGAGGCTGAAAACTTATTCTGACAGAGAACAAACATTGTCTCTTTGTGGTGGATGAAACTGCTCTTATTTCCCAAGATGAAATAAGTTGGCAATTGGAGTTACCAATTGGAGTTATCAGAAAAATCTTCATTTCCTGCAAAGCGAAAGATTTTGTTTCAATTTGCTCATTTTTTTTTTTTCTATGGCCTTTAAATAAAAAACATGTAACAGGTCATTCCTATTCAGGCCAATTATAGAATAATAGAGTCCTGGAGTGGTTTATATTGGAAGGGACATTAAAGCCCATCCAGTGCCACCCCCTGCCATGGGCAGGGACACCTCCCACTATCCCAACCTGGCCTTGGACACTTCCAGGAGGGAGTATCATAACCCAAACCATCATGTAGCTGGTACAAAATATTTCTTCTAGTGGCAAAAATCATCCTTAGGCATAAACTTGCAACATCAGCACCAACAGGAGCTGTACCAGGGCCCGGAGATCAGTGGGAATTTGGAAATTGCTGACAAGAGCAGGGAATAAGCTCCATATATTCCCAGAGTCATCTGGGAGGTCCCAGTAAGAAGTAAGAATCCAAATAATATTTGTTAATAATAATATTTGTTTGAGTTAATGTGGAGAAGAGGAACACCATCAAAAAATTATCCAAATGCTGTGCTTCCAGTGCTTTTGGGCTCCAGATGTTGGAGTTGAGAACAGACAGAAGGAAGTTTTCTAACCATTCCTACTGTCCAAATTTTGTTTTGTCTGATCACCTCATATTAAGCACTCAAAACTCTGATCTGTATTCAGATTAAAAGCAAAGAACTGGCAGAAAAAAAATCAGCATTTCCTTCAGTCTCCAGAGTAAACTGGTTTGGCAGCTACATAAAGTGATTTAGATTTTTATAATTCCAAATGTGGCAGGATTAGCCCTTCATCCCATTGTTTCAGGATGTTTAATTATTTCCAGCCCTCTTTAATTCCACAATAAACTCCCATTTTCAGTTCAAGGGAATGGCCTATACTTAAATCATGTAAATATTATTCAAAATTAGGTGATACCCATGTGTGGTGCTGCCAAAGTACACTCATTTATTTTTTAACTTCTTTAGCACAGTCAGCCAGGGAGCAAAACAATACATGATTTATGCAAGACTTTTAATGAATTCCATCCTTTTCCCACTGGAGTTTCAGTATTGCTGAGACACAGGGACAAGTAGAAAGAGCAGCAGCAGAAATCCCAAAGAAATTATCATCCTGCATCTCAGAATTGCTGTGTGTTGTGTGCTTTGCTGTCCCAAACCTAAAATGAACTGGGGTAATTAAAACAGCTTCAAGCCCTTGGTGCCAAGGAGGGATTTGCTTTGTGGGGCAAAAACATTCCCTTTGAGGGAATGATTGTCACCTCCCAGCCCTGTCAGTGGTGCCATATTTAATCCTCCCCAAATGTCAGATTTACTTGGAGTTGCTGTGGGTCCTGAACGTAAACCTTGTGTAGATGTGAAGTCCAGCTGTGTGTGAGTGGCTCTGGGGTTTGGGAGGCACAGCTGGAATGTCTCTGGGCACATTCCCAGTGGGATTCCTTGGGGTTGCTGAGGCAGGTTAAAGCCAATAACCCAATGAGTCCATCATTCCAGAGGTGGGAATAGAGGTGACTGTCCCATGTCTCCAGAAAGCCTCAGTTCCCACAATCTGGTGTTGCTGCTGTTGAGAAATCCAAGACCTGCAGTCACCATCTCCAATCCTTCCCATTTTCACAGGCTGCCATTCCCTGTATTTTCCTCCGAGGTGGGAGGGGCAGAGCTTTCCTAAATTGAGATCAGCCTGATGGCTTCAAATCTGTGCAACTGCTGCAGCCTCGCTGAGCTGGGGGAAGGATTATCATTTAAATTGTAACTCAGGGGAAAGTCCTTTCAGAGTAGCAAGTTCTTTGTGTATTTTTTTTTGAGCTGACAGAACCTCTCCAGCTCTGGTTTTATACAACCTGTGCCTGGTTCTGGTTACAAACACCCCCGTGTTTCTGGCACAGCTCGTTTGTGTTTGATTTGTGTTTGGAAGGTAAAATGTTTTCTCAGTGCAATTTGCAAGTAATTATTGTCGCAGTAATATTTTCTCCTCAACTCAGAGGAATCACATGGAAGTACAAACTGCAGATTTTATGACTGTAGAGGTGTGCAACAAATAATAATAGTAACAGATCATAATATTTCTCCCCAGTAACAGCCATCCATAGGAGAGAGCTGCTGGCATTTGGAATCTGAAACATGACTGCAGAGCAAATCGTGCTTTATCCTGCCATTTTAACACCTGTTAATTATTGATGGCAGCAAGATTATTACTTTCTGTGGCTGGAATTTTGAGGATGTCCATGGTCAGCACTGCCTTCAGTGACAGAACCCCAGCTCTTCCTCCTCCTCCAGTCTACACTGCTATGGTTTGTCATCCTGAAAGTGGCAGCAGGACTCTCCAGTCTATCCCCAAATGAGAAATCCATCCAACAGTTTCCTGGGTTGGAATTAGGGATGTCCAGACTCTGGGAGTTGTGTTGTGTCCATCCTTGGAGGTTTGCAGGACCTGAGAGGTTTAGATGGGAGATTGGGAAGGAATTCCTGGCTGGGAGGGTGGGGAGGCCCTGGCACAGGTTGGGCAGAGAAGCTGTGGCTGCCCCATCCCTGGGAGTGTCCAAGGGCAGGTTGGAGCAGCCTGGGACAGTGGGAGGTGTCCCTGCCCGTGGCAGGGGATGGAAAAAAGATGAACTTTAAGGTCCCTCCCAACCCAAACCATTCCGTAATTCTATTTAACTGCTTGTCATGGAAATGATTGTAACTGTCCTAAGATATTTTATACAAATAAATATCAAAGTAGAGATCTAACAAAATCAACACAAATGAATTCTTTATTTCCCTTCCTCTTCTTCCCCAAAAGCAATAGGAGAATGTGCAGTCTCTTAATCTAAAAGCAACAAGAGCTGAAGTTCCACATATAGTATTTAAATGAGAATGTGCTTCATCCCAGGATAGTTTGCAGTTTGCATTTATTTGTTATCTTCCTTTCAAAGGCAAAAATGTATTGTGTCTAACCAAAATTGTCATTACACTCGTCCTGGCTACTGGAATTTGATGCCAATTTGTATTTTAAGTAATCCAGGATGATAATTATACTTATTGCTTCTCTAACTGCACAGTTACTATTCAGAGTACCTCATGTATATTTTATGTATGTTCTGTATCAGAGCAGACCTTTTGCAAATTGGATCATTTGCATCATTATATACTCTCTCAGAAATAATTTTCTGATCGTGAGGAATAGACTTCTGGCAGAATCAAGCAGCTCATTCCTACAACTCATCTTGAGAGCTGAAGAAACTAAAAAAGAAACAAAATAAGTTACTAAGTTTTGTTTTTCCCCACTTTACCCCATGTTTGAGATGTGATTTTTTTTTTTTTGGACAGAGAGAATTGAGTAGAAAATTTTCATGGTGTCATAGCATGGTTTGGGTTCAAAGGGATTTTAAAGCTCATCCAGTCCCAACCCCTGCCACGGGCAGGGACACCTCCCACTGTCCCAGGTCCTTGGACACTCCCAGGGGTGGGGCAGCCACAGCTTCTCTGGACACCCTGTGCATGTGAATTTTTCTTTTATCATTTCACCTGGAAAAATTCAGAAAGAACAAATTATTTGGCTCTTTTTTTTGTTTTCCATAAGGGAACAATGTCAGACATTGGGGTTGTGTGGGACACATCCTGCCCTGTCCCTTGGAGCACTTCCCTGTGCTCCCCCCATTATCGATCTCCCGCAGCCAAAGTTACTCATTTCAAAAAATTAACCCACTGCAGAAATCCATTAGAGGGGTTTTATCCCTCCCTCACCTCCCCAAATTGCCACTGCCTCAAGCTGAAGAGAAGCAAAAAAAAAAAAAAAAGCTGGATGAATGACAAATATCATGGCTTTGAAAGCCTGATATCCTCTGGCCCTGCAGGGATAGAAGAAAGGGGACAGATCCTCTGATCAGCCAAGCTGGGACAACACAAACAGCAGAGCTGTTTCCAGGTGGCTGCAGAGGGTGAATCCCCTTGTTGTGCCTGTGCAGAGGCTTGGGGAGAAGATACTCCCACCCTGGCAGTGTGACAAGCTCCATTCATCCTCAACATCTGAAGGAAAAGACTTATTTGATGTTTTGTTTGGAACAAAACTACCCAGGGTTGTTTTGTGTGCAGAAAGAGTTGGAGTCTTTTTTTTTTTTTATTGCCTAAATCCCAGATAATTGAAATTATGCTTATCTGGGCTTTGACATTTGGATGTTGTAAAGTTGCTTAAAAAAGTGATGGGACACATGGAGAGAACACAGGGCAATGCCCAGGAGGGTTTGAAAAGCCACTGTTTTGATTTACTCCCTCTAGAGTTGGGCAGCCAGCAAAGAGTTAAACCCCCTCTTGCCCTTCTCCTGAAATAAGGTAAAATAAACTTAGTCTCGTAGTCTAAAACATCTAGCAGATGTTTTGGCAAGAGACAGGTCACTGAAATGGGCAATAACAATTTTTCATCTCTTTTGCTGAAGGAGAAATCACCAAAACAAAGAGTCAGGACACAAATAGAAGCCAGTTTAATGCTCCTATTTGTCACAGCATATGAAGGGAAAGTGGCACTTATTTCTAGTAGTGATTATGAAGAAAATGGCTCTTTATATGGCTGTGAATTTTTAGGCAACAAGGTGGGCTTTCCTACTTAATGTATAACTTTGGTTGGGTTTTTATTTTGCAGGGTTTATTATATCTACACAGAACAGATCCCAACCTAAACATCAGTTCACCCTTTTTCTCAAAGGAACAACTTCTTAATATCTCCTTTGCATAAAATTTCAGGGACTCTGCCTTGTGTTATTGAGCTGCTGATTGTCTTTTGATAGGCCTGATTTTAATAAGCAGCAGATTATCTCATCTGTGTGTGTACAGCAGCATATTTCAGAGCATAGGTATGGAAGGAGTGAGTTGTATTGGCAGCAGATGAAAGTAGCTGAGATGCTTCAAAGGGTAGACAGAGGCAGAAGGCAGAGAACAGGGTCTGGTAGGTATTGGGATGAGAAGCTTTTGAAATATAGATAACCTACAGCAGAGATGAGCTCTGCTCTCCCAGCACTAATAATTAGGCAGATAAGAGGGTAAAGGGAAAAGAAGCCAAGAGATATGGACAAAGTTCAGCATAAACCATCCTGGAAGGATGAAGGCAGGGAAATTTTCTGCTGGAAGAAAGTCAGATGAAGCTCAGGCTGGAAATCATTAAGACTGTGAAAGGTTTGTGACAAACTCGGGGACAAGGAGATGAAACCCAGCCCTGTGAGTGCCTTTACATGAACTGCAGAAGTTTGGAAGCTCAGGAGGCAGAAGTCATGAATCATAGAACATCCTGGGTTGGAAAGGACCCACAAGGATCATGGAAGTCCAATGACAAAAGTTATAGTAGAATGATAAAAATAAAATATTAATGATAGAAAGAAAATAATGGCCAAAATACAGGACATCAGCTCCCCACCAATGGCCCTGGAGATAAAACAAACCCCAGGACTGATAAAAATCCCAGGAAGAGTAGATTGGTGGACAGTACCACAGCCAGGTCCTTCCTTCCAGAGACACTTGGTGACAATGAAACTGTTGGCATGAGGAAAAATAACTGTTCAGTTCCTCCTGAGCACTGCAGTTCTTCACCCACTGCAACCACTGTGTGAAAAAGCCAGTCCAGAACAGTCATAACATTGAGGATCCTTGGAGGAGAGGGTAAAAATACATTAAAAAAAAAATCAATACACCTATGGAGGAACTGCCTAATAATGAGGAAGATAATTAAAAGGAAATTAAAGGAGCAGCTAAGAGGGGAATATGTCTGTAGGTGGCTCAGATGCTTTAAGGGCAACAAATCCTTTTACTCTTCAACCCAAATATGCACAACATAATCATTTTCATGAAGTTCTGCCAGCAAGAAAATATAAACTGACACACAAAGGTGTTATTAGGTTGGGGTTGGGGTTGGTTTTTTTATTTCTGAAGGAAAAAAAATTCAAGCTCTCAGTTTAAAAGCGAAAGGCAAGCCAAGCAGATTCTGAGCACTTACTGGATGTGGAAAAGCTCCTAAGAAAAACTTTTGTGAGCAGATCAGAGGCAGGAAGCTTGCCAGGGAAGCAGTGAGGTTGATGGATGAGCAAGGCTTAACAGGAGCATTAAGGGAAGATAAGGCTGTGGCAGGGGAGTGGGATGAGCTCGTGCTGCTGTTCCCTGGGAATAGCTCCGGGTGGGAGCTGCCCTTATGGAATGATCTCAGGTGGGAGAGCCCAGAGCTGACCCTGCTGGGATGGGAGACTCTGGAGAACCCTGTGATCTGGGGTCTGGTCCCTCCAGAGCTCCAGAATTCCTCGGATTTGTCCATCCTCTGCTTATGCAGAGCTGCACAACTGCACCTGACCTGTCCTGTGTCGTCTGAGGAGAGATGGGCAAAGCACCAAGATTTCCAAACAGGACCAGAAGTGCTGCCTCTTCATCACAGGGGGCACCTGGGCAGCAACTGCTGCTCCAGGATTTCCTTCCTCACAGTCACAGGGGTGGTACATCCAGAAAAGAAAGGTGCAAAGAGATGCTTTGTTCCTCAGGTTCTGCTCACAGCTCTTCTGCTGAGCACTGTCCACATGGATGTCCCACTCCAGCTCTTTCCTGCTCCTTCCAAACTGCCTCCTTGTGCTTGGGATGAGCCACAGAAGATCCAGGCACTGCCACTTCCAGATCTGTTGCTCTACACAAGTTGCCTCATCTTTAAAAACAGGCGAAATCTCAAATTAGAACGATTTCAGTGGAGCAAAGCTTAGAAGACAATTGCTGTAATTATGCAAATTTAAACAAGTGAAAAGCCTTAACACAATGTATACAAAATAATGATTTGAAGGAATTAACGTTAGGAATTAGCAGAAATTGGGCATTTGTATGTAATAATGGGACTGGAAGCTGATGGTCCAGAGTGAAAGAGTTTTGCCAGTCAATATTAAAGCTCAGATAATCTTTTGTTCAATAACTCCACGCTCATATTTGTTTAGGATTGCAGCCTGTGCCTGCATCACCATATTGGAATTCCAATCACTCACCAGTTCTTAATTAGGCAATATAACTGATACAATAATTGATTATTAACTGAAGTTTGCATCAGAATTAATAACAAACTTCTTGAAGAGAACATAAATAACATAAAAATAACATAAGCCTTCCCAAATTGGCATCATTACACCGTGGTGGTGACCCAGGGTTTTAACTGTGAATATTTAAATCCTCTTCTATCCAGGCCAGTGTTGGAAATCTTTATCAGCAGCTGCCAAGAAAAGAAAATTTATTTGGTTACCGAGGCTTTTTTCAGATAATCTGCCAAAGCAGTTTCTGTTCTGAGAGCCAATAATTGATCAGAGTTGTCTTTTGCTTTCTCTGCTCTATTCTGCTCTGCTTTTACGACTCCAGGCAGGGACACAACCAACACAATCCCGTAAGAGCCTCTGGGCTGGTGTCCACTCTGGTGCTCTGGTGTGAAGTGCATATTATTCTTGGGTATAGAGAATTCCATTGCACTGATTGGAGAAGGAGTATCCTGGAAATCTTCAAGGGTGATATTTGGAATGACTATCTCCCAACACATGTTGGGCAGAGAAGCTGTGGTTGCCCCATCCCTGGAAGTGTCCAAGACCAGGCTGGAACAACCTGGGAGCAACCTGCTGAGCAAACCCACAATAAGGAACAATCCCTGTCCTGGAGAACTTTAAATCCAGACCTTGTCTGAGGGGCAGACAAATGTGGGGGCACATACAGGGGCTGAAGGCTAATTTTGGAGAAGAACAGAAATTTCAGCTGTGATAAAAACCATTTCTACATTTTTTTTTCAGTAGTTCCTGCTGTTCTCTCATGAAATGACTCTTCCATTTGAAACTTTTTTTTTTTTTTTTTTGCCCTATGATATCAAACTGTGCAAGAAAATTCTCTGCTCTTCCTAAAAAGAAAGTTCTTTTTTTCATCATAGAGTCTGGAAAAACCCAGGGGGAGATTTGTTTGGTTTGGAACCGAATCAAAATGTCAGAATCCTTCCAGAAATGCAACACCTGTCCTTCCTACAGCTGTAGCTGAAACCAAGGCAAGTGTAACTTTCCCAAGGTTTACCTTCTATTCAAGTATGTATTTGGAAAAAGTGAGACAGGAGGCACCAAACAGGGCAGATTTTTGAGGGGCTGGAAGTCACTTTTAGGTCTGAGATTCTTCTCCTGAGGTCCTGCTTTGATCATTTTGGTGAATGTCCAATGTATTTCATCAATCTTTCCCCTTTAATTTTATATACAGCCCAGTTTAATGGGGAGGGGGAAAGTCTGGAAAACAAAGCTCCAACAGTCCTCAACTCCTTCTTCTCAGCCCTGGATAAATCCATGGCTGCCTGGGAATGTTCTCCCTCTCATTCTTATGTTCTCCCTTGCTCTGTGAAGAGCACCCTGGTGTGGCTGCTCTGCTCCTCACTTTGTGCAGCTGATGCCAGAGCCACTGGCTTTGTTAAGCTTTGCAGTGAGAGGCTTCTCCTTGGATTTATGGCATATCAAGATGAGATGTGTGACTCCAGAGGTTGGATGCATGAAGAAAAACAAGAAAAATCCTTAGGTTTGGGTGTCTGCAGAGCTGCATCCTTCCTTCTTCAGAGGCAGGGACTGGGGCTATTGGCCATTAGTGGAGTTGGGCTGGATGTGGGATATTCTCTGGTTCTATAATCTGGCAGAGAAGCATTTAAGATAAACTAATCCATTTGTAGCTGTGTGAGGAGTCAGTGCCAGCTTTGGTGGCTGTTGGAAAGGAGCACTGGATGCTCCATCATTCTGCTCCTTCTTCTGAGGAACAAGTCATGCTGCTCTCCCAAAACCTCAGGCATGTGCCAACAGTCTCCAAGCACTCAGAAAAGCCCAGAATGTCCCAAATCTAAAATTCTCTCCAGCAATGAATTTTGAAAATCATTTCTAGCTGCTATTACTTTTGGTTAACAGGGGATTTTTATTAAAGGCTTGAGGAGCAACTATTCTCCTCCTATCTGTACAAACAGCCATAAACTGACTGCATTTTAATAACTTTTTTTCCAAGAAGTTACAAGGTATTTCATTAAAATGTCAACTTTTTCTTTCATATATTTTATGATTCTCTTTCTTCCTTCTGCCACAAATATGTTGTTGCCAACATCATCATGACACAGTTTGCTGCCAAGACTATGGAAAGTTAAAAAAGGAAAGAAAAAATGAATTTCTCTCCACTTTTTAGGTAAAATTCTTCCAGCACTAGAGGCTGAGAAAGCAGTTCAGAAATATCTGAGGTGCCAAAGACAAATGTGAAGAGTGCCAAAGTGGTGACATGAAAACATGGAAGCAGTACCAGGGGCTCCGTTCTGTGGGATAAGCGAGTGCTGACCGGCTGGGGACATTCCCTCCTGTCATTTGGGGATTCCACACAGTTCCTAATAATGTTCTGTAAAGATTGGAGCAGCAGGAACCCTGCACACCCTGGCTCTGAGAGGCTCAGCAGAGCAAATCAGCTCCCATTTGCAGGAAAATTTCCCACCAAACCGTCTCCAACTGCTGCACGGAATCCTTTGTGTCCCACTGCATCCCCCCCCCTCCCCGAGATTTTCTCTTCAAATAGATCAACCTGCTGTCACTCACAAGGTCCCCAAACCCAGCTCCAGCTCAAGCCATCTGCTCCAGGCTGGTTTAATAAGGAGCTGCTTCACCCACCTTTAACTCCTTAGTCTGGGAATGGGGGGAAGGAATGAAACCCCCTCAGTTTTGCTTCTGGGAATAATAACCAGGAGATGTGACTGTGTTTCTTATTCAGGTGCCTTAACACCTCCCTAATTAAACCCAGCCTGGCTTTGCACAGGGAGTATCCCTCATTTTTGGCCCTTCAGCATCACGGATCCTCACTGGAATTCCATTATTACTTTTGCTGTCCCAGCCTTGGGGCTGCTGAGTGGCTCCACAGACATTAAATTAACTTTGTGCCCAGGATTTCTGGACTTCTGCCTTTGCAAATCCCCCTTTCAGTGCATGGAGGGTCCTTGCTGGCAGCAGGGATTCCAAATACCTAATTCCAGCTTTAAAAACGTTCAGATTCCCGAGTGATACCCCAAGTGTAATTTCCTGCTTGGCTGCAGAGCGAGGGACAGACGTTGTTTCCACTGGTGGTAAACCAGTTGTGGGTTCAGACTTCCCAGCACTGCCCATGGCACTGTGGAGCTTTGGGTTCAGCTGGTTGAGTTTGTTACTCTTTATAAACAGCATAAAATCCATTTCTTGGAATTTGCTCTCTTTAGGTGTTGCCCTCACCCCAGAGATGTTCTTTTAAAAAGAGATTTAATTCCTTTTTCCCTGCCTTATAGGCCACAGCTTGATTTTTCTTGCACTCCTGGGTCTTAAAGCAGTTTTACAGGGGAGGTAAAGAGTTGCTGAATGCAGCTGTTTTGTTTACATTGTGTTAAAGTTGGGAATCTGCCATCAGAGCAATCCCACGCATCCCATGCAGCAGTTGCAGGCACTCAAGGGTGTGGCCACATCAGATAAAAGGAGGTGGAGTTTTTTTAGCCAAGGCCTGTAACTTGCCCAAACGAGTTAATTACACGTGCTGAGTCCCACTTTCCCAATACAGAAACATGGGTAATTAACAAAAAGAAAAAAATTAGTGTGTAATTTAGAGTTGGCCTTGGGCTGTTCCATCAAATTCCTGACTCTGGTCACTGCCTCAGCCACTCTTTGAGTGTGTGATGCAAGTGGCATCCCAAGGAGGAGAATGACCTGGCAGTTTGCTCCCACCTATTGCTGTATTTTAGGCTCTCATCCCATGGTGAATGTTCCCCATATCTTTTGGAAATGCAATGGATTGAGCCATAGCACACTTGCTCTTGACCAAGTGACCTTCTTAGTGATGAGGGAAAGGCTACCTGGACTTCAGCAAAACCTTTGACACTGTCCCCCATAGGATACTCCTGGAAAAGCTGGACAGGTCCACTCTTTGCTGGGTTAAAAACTGGTTGGATGGCTTGGTCCAGAGTTCTGGGGAATGGTGCCACATCCAGCTGGAGCCAGTCACCAGTGGTGTCCCCCTGGGATCAGTTTAATGTCTCTGTTGATGATCTGGATGAGGGGGATCGAGGTGACCCACAGGGAATTCGCTGACAACACCAGGTTGGGTGGGATGTGGATCTGTGGGAGGGCAGGAAGGCTCTGCAGAAGGATCTGGATGAGGCCAAGGGTGTGAGGTTCAACAAGGCTCAGTGCTGGGTCCTGTCCTTGGGTCACAACAAGCCCCTGCAGCTCCAGGCTGGGGCAGAGGGGCTGGAGAGCTGGGAAAGACCCTGGGGGGGGGCTGGACCACCAGGAGGGGCTGAGGGAGCTGGGGGGCTCATCCTGGAGCAAAGGATTTTGTGATTCTCTGGAAGAGATATGGAGCCAAGTGAGTAATATATAGGACAGGAGCTGGGGGGTATTGTCTCATATTGTCTCATGTGGAGCAATTGGGAGCTCCACAATGGATATAATGACCCATATCCCTGGACTTTTATTTCTGGCCCCACCAGTCTCCACACACACTATTTTCTATGTCATATGCAGCTGGAGTCAGTGACTCTCCCCTGTATTTGAGACCATCAGATTTCCCTGGTGGAATATTGATTTCCAGGAAATAATCTTCATGCAGCCACCTTTGCTTAAATGTCCCATAAAGTTATATACCCTTATCCCAAAATAATGCACATTTCTGCCACTTTCTACTGGAAACTGAGTGTATTGCTCTGTTCAGCAAAGTATTTAAACAAAAAAGGGACAAAAAAATAGAGAGATAGCTCCATAATATGGGACATTTTACTCTTTACATCCCAGCTACAACATAAGTGGGGATTTAGTGCTTTTGAAGCAGTTGGAGCTGTAAAATAGAGCAAAAAAGACCAGGGTTGGCAGCTGTCTTAATGCACAGGGAAGACAGGAAGTTGTTTAGACTGGCTTTGAACTCAGCCAATACACTGGGATACATCTATTGGTCAGAAAAGGGAGATATTTAAAGATCTGTTGGGTCAAGAACACATTTTATGACATCAAATATTTAATATTATCTAAGTAACTGAAAAAGCCAATGTGAGAGAACAAGGTTAAAGCAAAACTTTATGGCTGATCTCTTGTGTTATTAAAAGAAAATGTTTTCCAGAGTTAAAGGGGGATATTTTTTAGCACAAAAGACAGTTATAGATTCTGTCTAACCTTGATGCTTGTGGCACTGAGATTGGTGTTTAAACTACTTTCAATTTATTAAGCTTTAATAAATAAGGAAGAGGGTTTTTTTGCTTAGGTGGGATTTTTTAACTTATTTGCAGCTTTTTTTGCCTGTAAAAAACCTTGAGAATAATTCAGGACATTTTAAAGGTTCAAATGGATGATTTTTTTTTCCCAAAGCTTGGATTAGATGATTTTAAAAGTTTTTTTCCAACCTAAATAATTGCATATTCAGCCCACAAATCCACCCTTTTCTGTGCCTGCTTTGAGATTTTCATTGTCTTTCCCTTCTTTGCTCGAAAAAGTCTTGGGAAAATAAGAGGATTGATTGTAGTGTAAATCCTCCAGTGGAACAGGTGAAATGATTCCTGCCCCTGGCAGAACAGCCCCTGAACTTGGATCCAGTTGTTGTGGTCAGGGGATTGATTAAACTTGGATCTGAAGCTCTGAGTGCAGAGTCAGCAGAAATTATCAGTGTCCAGCACTTACTGAGCAATTTCCGAGCTGTGGGAGGCAACACATTCCAGTTTTGTGTCAATATAATCCATCTTCAGTCTCAGGTGGATAAAGAAAATGGCATTTAATGTGTGTCTGGGAAAATTAATTTTTTAATGCCAAAGTCTGACTTTAAAAAAAAACACGAAAAAACACCCCAAACCCATCAATCCAGCACGATTAACCCCCCTTTTCCTCTCAAACAATGAATTTTTGTGGACCAGTGCAGCTGCTGCAGCAGCCACCCATAAAATTATCTCCTGCTCAGAGAGAAATGCAAACCCAAAAGCCATATTTTTGGATTGTTAAGAGTCACTTCAGTGAAATGTACTTGTGCTTGAATAGCTCCCGTTTATTTTCTAGGGACGGGTAAAAATGAGGAAATTGTGACAATTCTCGACTGTTTTCAATTGCTTTTCCTTCTGTTGTTCCTGCTGAATGGGGAGAATGCCTTTAGATTTGTGCATTTAGAGGGAAAATATTCCAAATGTTTGGTTTTGTTGCTGCTTCACCTGTTTTTCTCCCCTTTGCTGCTGGAAAGAGGAGACAGTTCAGGGAATGAGAACCTTCCCTGGGGGAAAGCAGGGGGAGAGAGGAAAATAAAACAAAGGTCAAGGTTGTGATGGATATTGGGAAGGAATTCCTGGCTGGGAGGGTGGGGAGGCCCTGGAAGATGTTGGGCAGAGAAGCTGTGGCTGCCCCATCCCTGGGAGTGTCCCAGGTCAGGTTGGAGCCACCTGGGACAGTGGGAGGTGTCCCTGCCGATGGCAAGGGGTGGAAAAAAGATGAACTTTAAGGTCCTTTCCGACCCAAACCATTTGAGGATTCTGAGATTCTTTGAAAGAGTAAAAGGCATAAATTAGGTGTTTGTGAGAGACTTCACTGGAGTGAGAGGGAGGGAAAAACCTCTGAATAATTAATTGATCCTCCCTAAATGTCTTTAAAAATACCACCAAGTGTCAGATAAGGGGGGAGGAAATGCCTCGTTTCAGAGGAGCAATAGACACAACAGACTGATGGGGCTTTTTGAGATTAAAAATAGTTTAGGAGAAGAGCCACTGAAATGGATTAAGAACTGACTCATGGAGGTGAAACCCAGGGTGTCAGTGAAGGGGAAAACTCAGAGTGAGGAGGGGAAACAAGTGGGGTCAGTGCTGTGGGCCCGTGTCCTGCTCCATCCTGGCTGCAGATGACCTTGGTGAAGGTGACATTTCCAAGTGTTTTTGCACAGTTCTGAGCTGGAGAGGAGCAGCCAAACACAGGCAGAGGCAGAGGAGGCAAGAGAGTTCCAGTTAATTATAAAGATGAGGCAGCTATTCATGTCATTCAGCATATGGAACTACGGGGTTGAAGTGTTGAGAGGCAAACTTTCTCTGGAGGATAGCAGGGAATTCATGGCCACGTTAAACCCTCTTGTGAGTTCAGAGCAAAGAGCTGACAGTCAGATGTGTGACATGTCTCCATCCTCTGAGCACCAGGGATGTTCTGAGGGAAAGCTGAGCTTCAAAGAGCTTTATCAAAAAAAAAGAAAAAAAAGCCATTTGGAAAACCGAAGCAAAAGGGGTGGCGAGATTTTCTGATTCCTTTTTAAGGTTGGAGTGTGTGCCTTTGACTATTTGGCAGCAAGGAAATGTTCAGTGGCTCAGGGGTGTGATGATGCTCTTTAAAGGGAAGCACTGTGTGATCATGAGGATGGACTTCATCCAGCAGATCATCGCTAACTTCTGTGACATGGACAAGATCCCAAAAGTTTGGCTGCCTTTTCAAAGTCACTAAACTTCCCAGGGCAGCCAGAAGGGGCTGAACGTTTCCTAAGATGTGTTTTCTCAAGATGTTTACAAAGCTGTCACCCAAAAATGGATCTAGACCCAAAAACTCTCCAAAGCTCAGGCTCAGGACCAAGCCTGAGCTCCGTGACTTTTCTGTGCTGGATTTTGTGAGGGAGACACAGATCTCCATGGTATGTTCTGGGTTACACCTGGACCCAGAGACAGGCAACAAACGTGTGTGGTAAAAGTTAACTGGACTTTTTTCAGCCCTTAGACTTGTTTCAGCTTTGGCACATGTTGTCCAACCCAATTTGTCCCTCTCTGATGCAATGCAAATAGCATTAAGCACTTGCTTTGTGAAATATGTGATGTTTGGAGAAAAGTGTATATAGACTGGCTTCCAAAATCAATATATAAACCCCTGATCTCACATGCCAGAGTTCATTTCTGTTTTGACACATCTTCAAAGCAAGGCATAGAGTCCATTACTTCACATGCCTCATATATTAAACACAGCAATTTCTGTATTGATGGAAACGTGCAAGTCACTTTATGAATGCCTTTTGGAACTCATTTATCACAAATCTCTGGGTTTATTTGCTTGTTTGATTTAGTAAAGAGCCTGTAGATTTCCATGTTTTTGGACGAAGTGAGCTGCTGAATAAGCTCTTTGGTGGCCTGGCTCTGGAAAGAGGGACTAGAACTTCCCCCTGTCCCTGCAGCCTGGCAGCAACTATAGAAAGGGCATTTTAGTCAAGCTGTTTATCAGGTTTCTCTTTTTTAATTTAACTTTTTAACAGTTCTCACAGACACAAGAGAAAGTAGATAATATATCTCAGGCTGCTCTGCAGCATGGTGTGTTACCTAAATCTGCTCCTCAGGATGGTTTTTAAAGTATTTACACCTGAACTTCCAGGTTTTCCAAAATCAGTGAAAACCTTCCTCAAAGGAGAGAGGTTGAGATGCTTGTTTGCTTTAATCCAGTGGATCAGAATTGCCTCAGCACATGCCATGAAAGCTGGGGTTAAGATGGGAGAGAGATTGTGCTTGACAGTCCAAAAATGAACTGGATAAAGGAAAAGAAACCTCCTAAATTTCTGGTTTGGGCATTTCTGTTTTTGCTGTTTAACCCAGGGAATTCTGTGGATGGGTGACAAGTAATTAGAAGCCAAACAAAGTTTTCACCTTTTCCACCCACTCAGCACAACAAAGTCCTGAAGGCTTGTAGTCTGAGCAGCCCCGATGAGTCCTGATGTGTCCTGACACTGCTCTGGCTCAGCTGTCCTTCACTTCCACCTCTTTTACAGACAATGAGCCTGAATTAATGAAAAAAGGCAAACTATTGTTGCCCTGTGTTTGTGATGTTTAGGGGGGATGATCTGGCTGGCTTTCCCCTGCCTCTGGTGCTGTGGTGGTGGCAGAGCAGTGTGGCACCAGTGTGTGACATTCCCACTGCCAATGGGGGGCACCTCCTGTGTCTGGGGAGGTGAATATTCCCAGTTCTTTCCCCAACATACACACTTTTTGATGCAGCAGTGAAGGGAACTGTTCAATGATTACATGAGGAAGGGTTTAGAAATGCTGAGGTAAAACTTAGTTCATAGAATCCTTGAGGAGTTTGGGTTGGAAGGGACCTTTAAAAGTCATCTGGTCCATGGACAGGGACACCTCCCACTGTCCCAGGCTGCTCCAACCTGGCCTTGGACACTCCCAGGGATGGGGCAGCCACAGCTTCTCTGCCCAACCTGTGCCAGGGCCTCCCCACCCTCCCAGCCAGGAATCCCTTCCCAATCTCCCATCGGAAGTGCTGAACAGGAATGGCTGCACTGATTTTGGGGCAGAAGCTTTTTTTGGCATGATGCTGGATTTCTCTGTGCCATGTAGAGATTCTTCACAGAATTTGCCTTGGGCTCTCTGAGTAAATCCCATAACTTCATCCCTCCATCTCTCTCCCCACCACTAAGTGCTCTGTTAGGAAATTAATTAATTGTACACATGAAGTATTTCAAATCTACAGAAAATTTCCCTTTCCTTCAACCTGCACACTCAGACTTTTGTTTGTACACCAGGGAGTTTCCGTAGCCTCAGGTACTCTGGGTCTTATTTAAAGTCTGAAACAACCAAGGCAGCCACAGCATTTAGTCCTGGGGAGAGGATCTGCTTTTCTTCAGCGTGTGGTTATTTGTGCAATCCCACCAGAGCCAATCCCAGACAGGGCCCAACTTCCAGCATCTCTGATTTGGAGCCCATGCCTATGTTGGAATGGAAAAATTAGTTATGTCAGCTCAGCCTTAAATCCTGGAACTGTTTGAAATAAACTGTTCTCCTCTTCCTGTAACATTGCCATGCTGGGGCCAAGAAATGGAGTTTGGGACACAGAGCATTTTCTACAAACTGAATTCATGTTGTTGTTTCCTTAAAAAAAAAAAAATCACTAGGCATGGCAAATACAGTGACTGTTCCAATCAGGATCAACATTAATTTTCTTCCCAGCTTTCAAATGTTATAACTACATTTCTCCCGACATGTTGGCATCTGTGTTGGTATTTATAAATTTTTGCATGCTTTGACTGCCATGCAAATCCTTCCAGAAAGTACCCTCTGAGGAGCTGAAGTGAGAGAGATAACTCAGCACTCGGAATAACCCTGCCTTGTAAAAGATTATTTTGCAATTAAAGTCGGGATGTTTTTATCAAGTGGATGCTCAGAGAGCGAGTCCTTGGCATCAATAACAGATGAAGTTGGGTTTACAATTAAAAGAGCAATTGTGTTCCTCTGAACTCACATCTAAAGTATCAATTCACATTTTAACTTGTTCTAATATTTGCTTGCAAATCTGAGAAAAGCTCATGACACAGTGTAGGGGCACCAAGGCTGGTAGTGGCTGTTCCCCAGGGACAATGTTCTCTTGTATCCAACAGGATAACAATCACGTTTAATAGAAGCAAATGGGATTTATGTGTTCTTGCTGTTTATGAAATATTATACAGTTTTATCTGTGGATGTTACTAATGTTTTAAAGACAGTCCAGCTGATATTCCCATCTCACCCTGAACCCAACAGGAGCAGGCAGTGCTCAGCAGCCCTTTCTCCTTGTGCTCCCCTCCATAACCTTGTCCAGGGGCTACACAATCCCACAGGAATGTGTCTGAGCACAGCTGCTGCTCTGGGAGGGACAGAACCTGTCCTGTAAACAATCCCAGACCTTGGGAAGCCATGGGGAAAGGCCGGGATTTGGTTCCCCATCCCTGGCTGCAATCAGGTAGAGGATGAGGCTCTTCTCTCACCCCCTCTGTCACTTGATCACCCCCAAGCTGCAGATCCTCTCCCCCTGAAAGCTCCAGGATGACATTCCAGTGCTCTGAGGTCTAACTGTATTTAAACCCAACCATTTCAGGATGAAATGGGATCTAGTTATTTTGCTTTTGGTGTCCCTGACCAAAGAGATGGAGACCTGTGACAGGGTCTGGATTCCCCTATGGGAAAAGGTAATGAGGGAGAATGGGAAAGTTCTGCCTTTTCCAATGTAATCAGCAAAAGGAACAATATAGAACAAGGTTCTTTGTAATGTCCATTCTGAAGAAAAGACCATTAAGCCCATTACTGCTTCCAGTCCTCCTCCTGCCTGGGGACCTGACCTCTCCTTCCCCCCATCCTAAATAACAAAATTAAGTCTATCCAGCAGATAATTAGCCAACAGAATAAATTTGTCAGCCTCAGAGCTTGTCTTCTAAAATCACAAAATCATGGATTGGTTTGGGATGGAAGGGACCTTAAATATCACCTGAGTTCCAACCCCCTGGGTGAAATCCTGTCCCTGTTGAAATCACTGGGAATTTTGCTGTTGTTTTCAGAGGAACTCTGATTTCTTTGCAGTTTTTTGCCAGGCTTTGAAGCTGCTTCTCCAAAATAACCTGTTTACTCTTGAGCAAGAGGAATATCCATACCTCAGATGTTTATGCTGCTGTACTGTCAGACTGGTGCCAATGAGTAGAAGTAACACCAGTGCTGAGAGGGCTCAACATGTTTTCTCTGTGCTAATTAAAGTTTCAACTAAGTTTAGACCAAAGCAGGTACATTAATGCACGAAAAAGTTGAATATTTAAACCTGAATACATCAAGCCATTACAGAGAGAAAGTCTGTAAAGAGATAAAGAGACACCTCATAACATCCTTTGTCACTGGTGTCACACCCCAGTTCATGAGGTACCAACGAACTGGTCACTGTGAACTTCTCTGCCCACTCAACATTCCTCCAGAAAATGTTAGGGACACACTTCTTAGGGCTGAGGAGGGAAGTTTGTGATCCTTCCCCTGAAGTTCCTGGCTGTGAGGAGCTCTGGAGTCGCATACATGATGAATGTAACCCAGTTGTGCCTGTGGATCTGTCACTGCTCCTCTCGGATTGCAGCCTCATTCCATCCCAAAATAGCACTGAAAAGACATTAGTACATAGCATGTACCTCTGTGCCATATGCTCAGGATAAAGGAATCTAATTGGAGTTGGGTTTTATTTTTTTTTTTTTTGCATGTATTATAATGTTTTAGCCTCCTGCAAAATAATTCTTTTGGCTTTCAACAGCAACAGCTCAAATATATTTGACTGGGCTTATGCAAACAGCAGTCCTTGCCCTGCTTTTAGCTTGATTAATGCACTGAAGGAGAAAGCTCAGAGGAAGATGTAACATAAATCTTAGGCTAATTTTTGGGGTTGGGTTTTTTTTTTAGCAATTTATTTATTTTAAGAGCTATTTTAATCATGGTATCAACCCTTTTGGAATGGGTTGAAATCAGATCCTCCTTGCTACTGTCACCAGCAGGGTTTTGTTTGAATAAACACCAAAAAGGTCTGATGTATAACTTACCTGGAGCTCTGGGCACCTTCTCAACTCCTTTCCAATACTTTCAAAATGTACAAGTGTAAATGCTGGTGGAAAATTAACTTGCATTTATTTAGGTGTGCTGCATTTTAAATAAGTCCTTGGGTGAGAACCAGCAGCGCCACGAGCAGCAAAATGCAATTTAGCCCTTGCACAGCCACGGATCACATTCATATGTGATTATGTCCACTTGGAAATGTTTGCTCACCCATCCAGGCAGGAAATAAAGCCCTTGGATGCAAGTGATGTGTCAAATCACTCCTCGACAGCACAACTCGAATATCAGATTATGCTTTTCAGTTAATCCAGAACACAGAAAATCTGTCACAGAATGTTTTCTCAATTCTTTTCTCAGTTATAGCTGTTATTTGAAGAAATGATCAAATATGAGCAGGAGAATCATGAGCAGCATCTGCTTAGAAAATAAGCAGGGCCTCTCTGTGCCTTGATATAATCAAGTGAGTCTCTGCATGGCTGTTGAGGCATTGCTGGAGTAAACAGGATTAAAATAGCAAAGAAAGTGCTGGTGGTGCCTGAACAACATCTGAAACAGCTCTTTTCCTTCCTTGATGTGTGAAGTGAGTTTTTATGAGTTGTGTCCACATTTATGTGTCCAGTTGGTACCCTGGAATCAAAAGCTGGATCACTTTGGTGAGCTCGATGTTCCCAAGTGTCCTGGACAGCAGTGGGATGTCAGCTGGATGTAAAACCTGCTCTTCCCACAACATCCTTCCCCACAGCTCCCTGGTGGGTTTTGGTGAGGGGCAGTCCTTGCAAACTGCCTGGAAATGTCCAAAAAACATCTAAATGTGGCACTTGGGGAGAAGGGTTAGAGGGGATGATGGCATGGGCAGGTTAATGGCTGGACTGGATGATTTTCTTCAACAATTCTGTGATTTTATGGGTTGCTGAAGGAGACCCTGGCAGAGATTTTCCCAGAGAAGCTGTGGCTGCCCCATCCCTGGAATTGTCCAAGGCCAGGTTGGAGCAACCTGGAATAGTGGGAGGTGTCCCTGCTCATGGTAGGAATTGGAACTGAATGGACTTTAAGGTCTCTCCCAACCCAAACCATTCCATGATCCTAAGGTGCTTTATAATAATTTTCCAGCCTTTCCCTCTAATCAGCAGCACTGTATAAAAGGGAAATGTGCTTTCCCATTCGTGTACCATGTGGGATACCTGTGCCTGCAAACCTGTGCACTCACATGGAAAAAAAATCCTGTGGTTTTGACACTTGTTTCTTTTTAATTTCTTTTCTTGCCTTTTTTTTGATTTTGTTTGCCCAAGTGATGGTGACTTTGACAGCACAGATCTCTTCAGTCCTGTTGTAGCAGCACATTTATTTCTGGTGTATTTTAAACACAAAGCCAGTGGCAGAAGCTGCTTTGCATCCTACATTTTAAATGTTCCTCAGATGTGAAGTTATTGATCAAACAGCCTCAGGAGAGGCAGTTGGGGCTGAAGCACAGCATTTTACAGAGGGAAATTAATATTATTAGCACCTCTGGGGATCTCTGTCCTTATGTGCAGCAGTTTTGGAATCCTCTTTCAAACCCATCTGCTCCGAGTTGCTGGCAAGTGGAAAAGCCAAGCATCTGCATTCCACTTGTTTGTGTACACATCAAAGTGCTTAAATGGTCAGAAGTTCTGTCTCTGGGGCATCTGAATTTATTATTTTGTTCTGCTTTTTCTTCCTGATGACTTGCAAGGCCAAGCTCTTTGCAGAGAAAGCAGGTCCAAAATATAATTAGGAATATTTTATATTTTTTTTGGGTCATTCCCATTACGAGGTGGAACATTTCTAGTTTTGCTGAAGGGCAGGGAGCTTTTTTTTTGCCATTTGCCTCTCACCTCTCACTTCCACCTCCTTATAGATATTATTTTGTCAAAAAAAGGGAAAGTTTGGTTGAAGGGAATAAGAACAACAACCAAATTCCCAGCAGGAAATTTACTGAGTTGCCAATTTACAGTCATCTAATTGACTTAGAAAGAATTGGAATGTTCCTAAATATCCTTTCTGAAATCAATGGTGGCTGCCTTTGTTTTGGGCCTCGGGCAGATTGAAATTGAGACAATAAATGAGAGTGTCTCATTCCCAAGGAATGAGAATTGGCAGCTTTGCACAGGCTTTGCTTTTGGGGGGAGGAGGGGAAGGAACCACCAAGGGCTGAAGTTCCCCCTTCAGTGAGGGTTGGTGGGATTAAAAACTCACCAAATCAACCTCTGGTTTGCTTTTTATCACCAAAAAAAGGTGAATTCTCCTCTGCCCATGTCCACAGGCAGCACCTAGAAAATGAAATACTGTTGAGACAGTCCTAGAAAAGAGGAAAAAACCCACTTTCCTGATCTCTTTCACACTAAAACCCTTAGAGAATTCAGATGTCTGAAAAATTTTTAAAGGTTCTCCATTTCCAGCCATAATTAACTCGAAATACCTCCAACTAATGGCATTTCTGTTTTTATTAGACTTTGGAAAGCTGGGATCTGTCACAATTATACACACCTAAACAGGGGGTTGGATGCTAATGGTCCAGGAAATCATGGAATGGGTTTTTTTTTGGCTTTTATGGTAACATCAGGAGCCTTTAATGCCTTTCAGCCAAACCATATTTAAAGCTGGGAACAGATGCATCTCCCCCGACCCCCGGGCACGTTCCCCCTTCCACATGATCTCTGCAGCCTCCTTTTGAAGTCCTCCTGGTGCTGGAGGTGGAATTTGTTTGGTATGGGCTGGAAATCTAAATAGCTCTGCAAACACAATGACAGATGGCAAAATCCCAGTTGGAACTCGGTTGCAGCCCGGGGTGGAAGGCAGACACTCGGTGTCTGTGCAGCAGCTGGGACAAAGATTGGATTCCAGGACTCTCCCAGAGTTGGGGGGCACTTCCAGGGAAAAAGGGGGAGCTTTTACCTGTGTGATCCTCCAAACTCCCCCAAAAAAAGAGAGAATTTTCCTTTGGCCCCCAAGGGAAAAGCTCTACAAGTTGAAGGTGGAGGGAAGTCAATGTGATATTTGTGTTCTCCATCCACTGGTTTGTTGGGAGGAACAGAGGGCACAAGTGGAGTTTCATCAAGTAAAGATGTTGGATTTTTTAATGCCAGAGAGGTTTTTCATTTTCTGAACGTTGAACAACGCGTTTTCTTAAGGGATTTTTTTATTTATTTTGTTGGGGTTTTTTTTTTTAGGTTTGTATTAAAAATATTCTTAATAAGGGGCTGGAAAAGTGGTGTGCTCTCATGTGAGTCCAAGTTAGCAAACTTTGCAAGCCTTTGAAGTGATTTCTTTAGTATTATAACAATTTTTCCCTCTTGAAATGAAACATAAATACATAAGAATATAATAACTAGAGTATTACCAGAACTAAGGAAATGGTCCAAGTGCCTTTTCTCTTTTAATACTGAACATAATTAATAACTGGAGTAATTTATAAGCTTTTGTGAGCAATGTGTGCTGGATTTTGTGCTTTTTTTTTTCCTTTTCCCTGGCATGTGGTACCCAAACTAAGGAATCTGCTCTTGAAGCTGATGGCAAATTTTGTTTGAAAACAGTATCAAGATTAAACAACCAGACCCTGTGTCAGTGTTATCCTGCACCCCCATCATCTGCTCCATTTCTCCTACACCTTTGTATCCTGCCAAATTCCCCCAGTACATTATTTTGGCTCCCAGTCCCTCCTTTCCCCACCCAAGGCCTTAAAGAGTCCCCAAGGTGCCATTTCATCTCAGCCCTGTAAAGAAATCTGGTAGGAGTCTTAGAAAAAGGCTTTTTTTTTTAAAAAAAAAAAGGTTGAGTTTGTTTTTTTTTTGAGGAGGCTGAAAGTACTTGGATTTAACTGAAAACTAAATTCCTAAGAGGGGACGCTGACTGGGGATCTAGAAAATTAACTCTTTTAAATGGAATGTGGCCTGGCTACAAAACTTGTTCACACTCGTGTGATGTGAGTGATGTTGTCAGTGTGTGCATATGTTCAGAGATGGGTTTGATAGATCTGGATACAGAACATATTTAATCCTTAGTCTCTTCCTCTTTAGTGGTTGAGGTCTTGGTCTGTTTCCCAACGCAGAGAAAAATCTGTTCATCAGCTCCAAGGATGTCTATTCAGATTTCTTACCATTAGTAATCACCAAGTATGATCTGGATGCTTTTTTGTCCTCTGATATGGAGTTGGAAAAGATGAGGCTCAAATCCTGAGTGTAAAAAAAAAATGAGTTTGTTGAAGTAAAAAAATTATCTCAAAGTTTGGAATAGAGAGAAAGTTAGAAAAATCGCAGCCAACACAAGGCCATCTTCACTTTAACCAGATTGTTGATGACAATTTCTGTTATTCCTCCAGATACACAAAAAAAGTGTGAGCCCAAGTCTTTCTAATTATAGATAAATTGTATAATTACTCCCTTTCCATGATTTTTTATCTGCTAGTCTCATTTTATAAGCTGCTTTTACATTAAGAAAACTTTTTTTTTTTTTTAAAACTGTGATAAGAACACCCTCTAGAAGGTGGTTTAAAAACCCCCAACCACATGCAAGTCTTGCTCTTGACTCATTTATTGTGCCAATTGTTTCCCTGTAATTTCTCCAGGAGACATGGCCAGGTCAGACCTGATGGTGGGAAAGAGTCCTGGCTCACAAAGGACGTTCTCTTCTTATGCATTCAGAAACAGAGGGATGGTCTTTTCAGAGAGAGCACTGAGCTGGGAGCTCCTATTCAGCTTTCCACCCACGGACTGTTCCCAGAGTCCCTGTTTCCAAGGAATCCCCCATCCTATAAATATGGGCTGTGTTCTTTGTTCCTCGAAGTACACCCCAAATTTCATTGTGCTGCAATGAATGTTGTTTGCTTATGCCAAGTCAGCCACTCCAGGCTGTATCAATGAC
Organism: Neodrepanis coruscans; assembly: GCA_013400695.1. Classification (NCBI taxonomy): domain Eukaryota; kingdom Metazoa; phylum Chordata; class Aves; order Passeriformes; family Philepittidae; genus Neodrepanis; species Neodrepanis coruscans. The sequence goes on along the minus strand of VYZS01058765.1, from coordinate 14,804 downwards.
CCACTTGTTCATTTAGGATGCAAAGGACATTGAACTGACTAAATATTAATGAACCTGTTGAAGTTTGTGCTCGCTGAACTTTTCTGAGATATCCTTCAGGGGAACGTGTCCCAGAACACGAGAAATCTGCTGCCCCTGCTGCTGCGAGCAGCCTGGGGAGGGGCTTTGGAGTGACAGAGAAAGATTGTTCTCTGCTCAGGGCAGCAACTCACAGGAATAACCTTTAACTCCCACGTGCTGCTTCTTGGCTGTGTTTGCAGGGCAGTGTGAGAGTCGTTCCCTGTGTTGTTACAGATGCACGAATCGAGGAATACAGGGGTGAAATGACACATCCAGGATAATGGGTAACTGGTGAGGTGACTCCCTAATTTCAGTATGTGCCCAGCAACAAACTGTTGAATTAAACCAGCACAGCAGGGAGGGGACAGCTCGGAATAGTAGAAGCCTAAGAAGAATCCCAGAATGGGTTGGGTGGGAAGGAACATTAAGGATTATCTGGTTCCAAACGCTGCCATGGGCAGGGACACCTCCCACTATCCCAGGTTGCTCCAACCTGGCCTTGGGCACTTCCAGGGAGCAAAGCAGGGATAGCTGACCTCACCAAGGGGCTGGAATTACGTGATCATTCTGTCTCAACTCCATCTGCAATGTTCCATTATCATAAGAAAAATACAGAAGCCCTGTGGTTCTTCCCCTCAGAGAAAGCAAAGAGTACCCCCCCCCCCGCCCCTCCTTCCTCAGGGTTTGAATTTTAAATTGTCTGAGAACAATCTGCCCCTGGGCAGTTACACCAAATCGTCAAGCCAAGCTGCTTAGGAGGCCAAACAACAGATCAGTGTGAATCGATTTTGTGTTCAGAAGTGCTCAGGAAAAAAAGAAAAGGAGGAAAGAAGAAAAAAAAGATTCCAACCCAACAACAACAAAGGGAGCCATGATGGGAACAGATGCACTGCATGTTTTACAAGCCTTGAAGGACTTTGCAGTTGTGCCTGATGGTTTTGCATCTGCACCTGCATCTGTAGCCAGTGATTCCTGGAGAATGGTGCCACAGGTTTCCAACAGCTGCTTTGGGGTCCCATCCTGTTGGATAATATCCTTGGATATACATCAGCATGCAGAGGAATCATAGTGATGTGGGAACCTGTGCTGGGGGTTCTATTTAGCTTTAAAAAACTATTAGAAGCAGGAAAAATGCTTTATTTCATGGGGGAAAATGTAATATTGGAGGAAAGCACCAGGACAAGCTCCAGGCAGCTGCGTTGTTTGAAAGAGGAAAACCTAAATCCACAAAAATTCAGGCTGTGGTGGGAAGACTGGCAGCACCTGTTGTCAGTCCAAGAGTTGGAGAACAGGTACAGGAAAATAATTCTCATCCTGCCCTACAACCTTGGCATCCCTGGAGATCAAGGAAAAGGTCAGAGAAGCCCAAGACAAACTTTTGTGAAGAATCCCCTACATGGCACAGGAAAATCCAGGAACATGCCAAAAACGAGCTTCCGCCCTAAAATAAGTGCTGCCATTCCTGTTCAGCACTTCAGTGGGATATTGGGAAGGAATTCCTGGCTGGGAGGGTGGGGAGGCCCTGGCACAGGTTGGGCAGAGAAGCTGTGGCTGCCCCATCCCTGGGAGTGCCCAAGGCCAGGCTGGAGTCACCTGGGACAGTGGGAGGTGGAATGAGCTGAGCTTTAAGGCCCCTTCCAACCCAAACCACTCTGGGATTCTGTGACAAACAAAGTCAACCTTGGCCGTTCTCTCCTTGCGTGCAAAGCAATTAATTAGTTAATTAACTATTGCAGAGTTGCTGACAGACTTGATTAACGATGCCAAAAGCAGGGAGTTGATAAAAACCTGGCAGGAAAACTGAGGTTATGAGACACGTAAATCCGTGTAGGTACAGAGCTGGGAGTGCTGGAGCAGTGGAGGGTGTGCAGTGTGCGTTTCTTTTCCTTGGCACTGGAATTGTTTTGCAGATTTTGGGTGCAAATCCAATCACTCCAGAGCTGTGCTGCTCCATGGATGTCCTGAAGTTGTCACTGCTTCGGTATCTGAGCTCTCCTGGTGGCTTCCAAATTGTTCTAGATAAATGGCTGCATATATTTTCTTCCCATACTGTGTCCAACCACCTGCTCTCCTGCATTGCTGGAGGAACTTGTAAAACACTCCACACTCCATAGATTTTTGAACTGGAGCCCATAAACATGGCAGAACAAATTTGGAGCTAATTTTACTGTGGCACCAGTTGCCAGAGAGGACCATTAATTAAAGAAATCTTTACTCTGTCATCTGTAATAATACTGATTAAAGGTTTTTTTCCCTCTAGATCTTTCAGATACACACTGTGTATGAACTTGCACCATCCAAAATAGAGCTGAGAGAACAACTTGAGGTTTTTCTAAGGGGAGGCAAGGTATATTTTTCACCTTTTAAAAATTCCTAAGGGCTAAGATCCACCTTCAAACCTGGTGACATTAATGGCTGCAGGGAAGCAGGAGCCACAGGGATGCACACCCTGGTATTTATCCCAAAGAGTCCTTGTTGCCTCACAGGGTTGTTTTCCACGTGAAATGAAATTTGGAACATTGCATTAGTAACCCAGATTTAGTGAACCAGGGGCTCTTGGCTCATGAATCAGTAGTTAATGTGTCATGTGCACACTTTAGCTCTACACTAACTAAAATAAGGCATATTTTGGTTATTTATGTCCTAAAGAGTTTGTTATTTCTTTAAACATGAAAACTGAGGTGGTTTCAAGTGAGGATTTGGTCCTGGTGCATCAAACCTGTTCTAAATGGTTAAACATTGAGCACTGCTTGGCTTTATTGTTTTCTTGCCATTTTCCTCTGTTTATTCCTGTTGAGAAGGGCCTTCCCAAGGTCTGCAGAAGCCTCAGGCCAGCAGCTCTTCCCCAGCCAAGGGGCTTTTTTATTTCAGGCAGGGAAGGAGTGAGCAGCTGCCTGCACAAAGAGCTGGGAAGAGGTGCTTGAGAGATGAGTCCTCCTGGAGAGCTCCTGCAAAAATAAAAGCCCTTGGCAAAGGCCAGAAGGTCAAAGTAAAGCCTGAGTGGAGGGGGACAGAGTGTAAACTAAGCCCACACAAACAGGGTAAAAAGAGAAATGGAAAGTGGATTTTTTTTTTTTTTTTGGTGAGAATTACAGTTTTTAGTAAGGTCAGGCATATCTACCAGCATAGAGCAGGAAGGAGATTTTATTGTATTTCAAGCATAATTTCTATTAACAGCTGTTAAAATTAATTCTAAATCTTATATATTACACTTTCACCATTGTTCTCACTCCCTTCCTAAGCAGAATTTGTCATCATATTGGTGTTACAAGGCAGTTTGCTCATCTCATGACACCTCCAAAAGGAGTTTTCTATTTCTTAAAAAAAAGTACTTTGAACTACCTTTTATTTAGGATAAATAACCACCATTTAGAAGCATAAGAAAATAGGAATTTTGTGGCACTTAAGAACATGGGTTTGGCAGTGCTGGGTTAATGGAGGAACTCGATGATCTTAAAGGGCTTTTCCACCCTAAACAATTCTGTGTTTCTGTGGTTCTAAATATAAACAGAAATTAGATTTCTAAACCCTGCATTTGTGCTTATTTGAGGCAGTTGAGAATTTAGGACAATCATTTAATTGTTTTTAAAGTTTGATACCCTTAGTTTGTACTTTCTCCCAGTAAACCTCATTAGGATCTTTTTTTGGGTTGGCTTCATAAGCTTCACATACACACAGTCCATGGATGTCTGGTAATGTCTGTTCGTGTTCATAAATGCCCATTTTGTCTTTTAATGTGCCCATTAAATGCCCAATGCCATCTAATGTTGGAAGGAGGTTAAAGTGTGTGTGCGTGAGTGCCCAGGTACATCACAGACTGTTCAAACAGAAGGAGGGAAGACAGGGTGTGTTGGTGATGGCTCCTGGGGTGGCTCCTGTGAGAACTGACACAGTGGCACCACATTTGTTGAACTGAATTGATGCAGAACACTCAAAAACTGTGTTGGACTCAATGATTTTCTTCTCTCACCAGATTTGACCTTCTCTGAACCAGACTTAACCTGTGTATTTAGGTCAGCAACAAGGGCAGTGAAAGATCTAGTTTCTATTCATGGTAAATTATCTTTAACTGATTGGTGTGAGATCTCAGCTCCCAAGTGCACAGATCACTTCCCCCAGAACTGTCCAGCCCTGTATCACCCTGACCTCGCTGACATTTTCCTTTCCAACCCCAATCTCCTGCTGCCTTCAGGGAAACCTTTATTTCCACGTGCCTTTCCCAGCTTGGCAGCACAGGAGGGGTTTGGGTGAGGGGCCCACGTTCATTCAGAGCACATTGGAGCTGATTAACCACGTTATGAGGCAGAACTGTCTCTCTCACGCCCCTCCAACAGACGTAATTCTGGTGGCTGAGCACATTCACACCACCTTGGGAGCACACAGAGCACTAGATTTCACTGAGGGAGCACAAACTCGTTGCCCTGCTTTGCAGGAAGCTTCTCACTTCCACAAAGTTCAGCCAAACTCCTCCTCATCTTCTGACAGCTCTTGTGGTTCCAAATCCAATCACTTCTTATCTCCTTCCGTTCGTCTAATTCCACTTTTCTCCCTCTCCTGACACACTGGTTTTGGCAGAGGAGCACACTCTGCCAGTTTGCCATCTGGTCCTCTCTTCTTCTACGACATCACTTCACTGAAGAGACTTTCCATGGCACTCCACAAACTTGTTTTATCTTTACCCAGCCCTTCCAGGATTTGTCTGCTCGTCTCCAAATTACCTTTCCCCCCTTCCCTCGATGTGTCTCAGGGCACTGAGTTGTTGTGTTCTATGGAAGGGCTGAACATTCCACGTCTGTTTTGTCCTGTCTCTGCTTCGGTGAAAAAAAAAATCTATGACGGTTTTTCTAAAAACAAAAATCATTTGAATTCACTAAAAATGTATATTTTTCTGCCTGTCCCTGTAGAATGTAAAGATTCCTGCAGAATAACAGTCACAATTGGAAGCGTGTTCCTATTGCAGCTCCCTGCTGGAGAAAACTGTGTGTTTTTATATACAGTGACTAAATGCAAACACTTAACACATTTAGAATTACTTACTTTACTCCAAAGCCTTGAACAAAAGTCTTCTAATCAACAAGGTGGTCTTAATTTCATGTCTGTTATCCCAGCAGACTAAATAAAGCTCTGCCAGTAAATATTGACGATAAAATTACTTTCAGAAATGTAGTTTTTTGCCTGAATTTTCTTACTTTTTGATAGACACAAATAAAATCAGCACATAGCATCGACTTCTGCTCTGTTACATTTATGCAATGAATTAAAAAGAAAAGTGTAAAACAGAACAGAAATGTCCCCATTATGTAAAATTTGCTGGCCCATTATGTGTAATTTGCTGAAGTCTTTTGAGACAGTTACAGGTCTCACAGCCTTGACTTCAGCAGCTCCACAGCTTAGCAAATACAATTTTCTGTGTTAGTTTTTATTCACTAGTTAATATGCTTTAACATTTTCTACCAAATGTCTTGTCTAAACTATTTTTAAAAGAGCTCACAGTCTGCTACCAAAAAGTCTAGTTCAGTATTACAGTGAAACCCAAGAAATCTGGAGATACATTTGACATCCTGAACTGCAAATCGCTCCCTTTGTGCTCTGCAGTCTCACTGTCCTATTATGGGATGAATTTAAAGGAGAGATTATCATCATATTTCCAGCCACACGAATTCACAGGATTCCTAGTGTGAATGAAGAAAGAAAATACTCAAGCCAAATTCTCCTTGTGTTCTAAGTCTCAAAGATAAAACAAATGCTGCTGAACATAAGGTTTTAAGGCCAAATCCAAAAAAGGATTCAGCAGTGAGGCAGACTCCAGTGCCTAAATCCAAAACTGCACGACCAAAATATCGTCAGCTCGGCTGTGCAAGGAAGGAGAATGTACTGGCCGTCCCCCTGTGCTCAGAAATCTCTGGATTTCAGCTTCCCTGTGTGCCCAGCTGCCTCAGCCTGACAGGGACATGTCTGGCTCTCCCTGGAAGCCAGAAAGGAAGAGGAATGGCACGTAGATCCTCCCAGCACATCCTCCCACATGCAGAGCTCGCTTGCCGTAACTCTCCTTTTTCCCAAATGTTGCTGATGGAACTGGTTTGTGATACCCCCTTCTCCATTCCCTCCAGCCAGGATTTCAGAGGAATTTGGCCAAGAAGCAGCTTGTTCTCATCCTCGTGGAAGTCACCACTCCGCTGGCCAGCTCAGGATGAGCAGTTGGAGCTGGGGGATGTGGCTTCATCCCCTAAAGCTTTGGTTGGGATTTTACCACTGTGTGGGGATGGATCCAAGATAAATGTCACCAGAGATTCATCTGTACCATGTGTGGGCACAACAGTAAGTCCTGCAGACTGAACTTTCATGGAATCCCAGAATGGTTTGGGTTGAAGGGACCTGAAAGATGATCCTGTTCTACTCCCCATCCATGGGCAGGGACACCTCCCACTGTCCCAGGTTGCTCTTGGACACTCCCAGGGATGGAGCAGCCACAGCTTCTCTGGGAACCTGTGCCAGGGCCTCCCCACCCTCCCAGCCAGGAATTCCTTCCCATTATCCCATCTAAATCTACTCTCTCTCAGTTTAAAGCCATTCCCCCTTGTCCTGTCATTCCAAGCCCTTCTAAATAGTCCCTCTCCATCTTTCTTGCAGGCTCTCTTCAGGCACTGGAAGGCCACAATTAGGTCACCCCAAAGCCTTCCCTTCTCCAGCTGAACAATCCCAACTCTCTCAGCCTTTCTTGAAGGCCAAGAAGGACTTTCACCATCAACCTCATATGTATTGGATCTGATGACTTGGTTATTATTTTAAAACTCTTGATTCTTGCTACTTCCCTAAATGATGTGGCTGAATTTGGGTCCTTGCCATCATCTTTTGGATCTCTGAGAATCTGCAGGATTTTAAAAAAAATCCAAGTTTATCCCCATAATGCTGCATGTCCTTGTTGTTACTGGGGGAAGGCTGTGCTAAATGGGAGAAATACCTGAGTCATTACCAAATATGCTTCTGATTTTGGAAAGAAACCATTGGGACATTGTACATTCCAAAGGAATTCAGGCTAGGGAGTTTTGATTCTTTTGGTATTCTCTTCAGTTTCTCTGAGAATTCAATAGGGATTTTCTTTAAAATGCTCCTGCAGTGGTGGTGATTGATTTCCTGTCAAATTTATGGATTGTACAGGGGCGGTAGGAAGAGATTTATCCCGAGTGGTGACGTTTGTTATCGGAAATTTGGATTTTGTTGGACTTCTGATTAAAGAAGGAACAGAAACTGGGATAGCTGCTGAGTAACTTCCAAATTACGATGTGCTGACCTTTCAACATCTGGATGCTGCACTTTTACTCTTTGAGGAGAAGATTATGTCTCTGTTACTGGAAAGAAGTTCCTAAATTTCGTGGTGTGACTTACAAGAAAAGGTAGAAATAAAATGTCAGAGTTTGGAGCACAGATGTTTATTTTTAGTACACCCACTTTTAACAAAAGTATCCTAAAGAACAAGATGGTCCTAATTTCATGTCTTATTTCAGCAGCCATGGGATAAAGCTCTACCTCTCCTTCTGCATTTCCAAAGGCTGCTGTTGCCTTCATGGCATCTGAAGAACTGCATGGGGAATGCACCACTCAGGTGCTCACCATGTGTTAGCAGCAATCCTAATTTTTCTATTTCTTAATTAAGAGAACACAGCACAGTAACCTCTGAATTAGTAGTCATCAAAGTTCAGGCCCATGAAAAGTTTTATTTAATTTACATCCCATTAGGAGGAGCCTTCATAAGGAATTCCACAGCCTATTTTTTTTAAGTTTCTGTAAGAGAATAAGATCTTTAATTTTTATAGGTAGCTTCAGTTCAGGATTATATCTTTTTTTTTTTTTTAACATTAAAACTGTCATTTCAACTACAAAATACCCTGAGCCCATGTTCAGAAGCTGCTTTTGCTGCCTCAGGTTTGTGTGCAAAGGGCTGGATAGTCCTTCCCAGCAGATCCAGCTGCAGGACATTAAAAAGCAGAGTAGTGAAAATGTGGGAATGCTTAATCCAAGAAGAGAGACAAAACCAAACCAGATCAAAATGGAATTAGATCTTTTGCACCAAGTAACTGATTTGTATTTTTTTCAGTCCAGCTTTTACAAGAGCCTTTAATATTTCTGTCCATGAGAGACAGTGTTTTATAGCTGCCAGGCTGGATTCTTTCAAGGCTTTGGGACTTCATCCTGTGGTAAATTAGACAATGTCCATTGACTGCAGCTGGACCAGGATCAAGCCCTTTAAACATGCAATGAACCAGCTCTCTAAAGCCTATGAACTTGAGCCCAGTATTTATCAAGTCTGTGTCATATTAAATGTTGAAATCGGTCAACAATTGTGTTTTCACATGGCTTTGGCAAGAAATCAGGAGGGACTTGGGGACTTAACTGACTTTCTCATGGAGAGAAGCTGGAGGGAATATTTTTACAACACCCTGCAGGGAGAAGCTTGGTGGTTTGCTCCCAGTTGTCTGCCAGCAGCTTTGTCGTGGTGCCCTTCTCTCCACTTATCTGCAGTTCATATTTTAACCAGTATTTATGGGTGGAAAGACCCTTCAGCTCTTCAGCAGCAGGATTATAGAAAATCTATCAGGCTGAGCCACTGCTCCTCCATCAGCTTCTGTGCTCTGGGATGAAATATCCCAGTACATGTGTGAGGGGGTTTGGTTGGGAGGAACCAGTGACAACTTTCTGTGCACTGGTGAGATGAATTGCTGAGTGTCATTTAACTTAAACACATTTTTTTCCGACAGTAATCTTGGATAAAGATAGTCTGGGGATGCACAGTGCTGAAATAGGAGTGAGGAAACTGGTATTCCCCCCAATATTTGCCTGATGTTAAATGTGCCATTAAAATGGTGAGACTTAGAAGATGGACCTAATGGACTGTAATAATATATAATCCATCCCTGCAAGATAATCTCTGTGTTCACAGGATTGCCGTAGCCATTGCAAGCCATCCACTGAGATCACTGCAATCAGACTTCTCTCAGTGCTTCTTTTCATTTCCAAATGTGCATCTCGGCTCTGTCTCCGCCTGCTTTGGCCAAACGTGGAGACATTTAACAGCTGAAAGATAATATCTCCTGATAGGCTTTATCGTTAAACCTGTTTCTTGTTTGTTTGGATGTTATCTCCTGCCTGATTGATAAAGCATTCAAAAGCTATGCAGAATATAAATTGGGAGAGCAGGCACTCGGCTGTGCCAGCAGCCAGCTCGGTGGAGACCTCTGCAAGCTTTGAGGTGCCGTCTGTGCAGAGCCTGAGCAGCCTCTGGGACAAAGGATGACATTCCTGGAGGTTTTTTGAACTTACATTGGTTTTTGTGTCGCTGCCACCGAGTTTTGCAACAGCAGCGAAGCAGCGGAGGAAGGGAAAGTGTGGGAACACGGGCAGCAATGGTTGTCTGAGCGCTTCCAAAACGCCCGGGGGCAGATCCCAGCAATTAAAAGAAAAGGGAAACTCTATGGGGCTGCACTTGCATGGGAGTTTCAGTGTGCGTGGGGCAGATGGTTGAGTGCAGTGTGAAGGGATGCTGTGCTGTTTGCAGGGCTGCTCTGGGCTTGGCCAGGGGCCGATCCTTTGGTTTCCCTACCCCCAGCTAACCAACATAGCCTTGGCTCAGGGCTTGGTGGCGTGTCCTGCATCCTGCACAGGTGCTGTGTCCTACACGTGTTCCCTGCCCAGAGCCTCCTTGCCTTTGAGATGGAATTTCCAGCTGTGGCACCGGTTTCTCCAGGCTCCTCAAGAGCAGGAAACCCTCTGCTGTGTCTGTGTTCCTGCAGCAACAGGCTTATCTCAGGTGGCTTCTCATCAGGAGATGGGGATCTCACAGACCTGGATGGGTGGTGGGGTGTAGGTGTGTGTAGGGTGTAGGTGTGTGTAGGGTGTAGGTGTGTGTGGGCTGCCCTGAGATCAGGGGACTCTGGGAACCCACAGCTTGTTTTTCCTTCCTTTGGGAACCCACCTAAGCCCCACACTGCTGGGGTGGCAGCTATTCTGCCCTCTCCACTCCCCTCCCGTGGCTCCCCCAGGCACCACAAGCTCCAGAGAAGGTATTTTTATAGCCTACATTGTCAACGTGCTCCTAAAATTTGGCTATCCCTTTGCTGCCATATGTCCCTGGCAACTCCCTGGAGCTGAAGCAAGCCCCCCTGCCAGCCAGCACAGAAGCTGTCAATCACATCCACATCCATCCAGTCACTTGACAGGCCCCAGGGACCACCTGCTCCTAAGGAATGACTCCTTTCCCTCACCCCCCGTCTGCCTTTTCCACCTCAAAGCTGTCCCTGATCAAACACCTGCTGTTTCCATGCTCCCATTTCCATGCTCTTTCTTCCATCCCCTGAAAAAAACATCAAGCTCCAAGGCTGACCTGTCAGTGGTAATAGTGGACATAAAGGGAAACAGCTCAAAAAACCTGCAGTTCTTGTTGCTCTCGTTGGCAGGACTTGTGTGAGCGCTGAGTTTCGAGCTGTGTCGCTTCTCAATGTCTCTTAACTCATTCCAAAGTCACTTACAGCTCATATCTGAAATCAGGTTTTAAGTTTTGTGGCATCCCGTGTGTTTGTGAGCTCCCCAAGTTTGCACAAGGATCTGGCTGTTCTTCACATTCCTGGAGAGTTGCTGTAAAGAACTGCAGAACTTTAGGTGTAAAAAAAAAAAAAAAAAAAAAATCCGTGAAAATTGGTGAATGTGGCTGCAAGTTGCTGTGGTTGCTATTGATATTTTAATGACTATGGTATTTCTTGTTTGTTTTTGGCTGGTGTTTCGGTGCCTGAGTCATAGGATTCACTCAGATCAAAGAATAGCTGCCTCTGTCTCTGAAGAGAAAAGGGCTTTGTTTCAGGGGTGGCTTCAGAGAGGAAGTTTCACTTGGGTGGCAAGAGCTGGTCCAACAACTCTATTTTTGGGTTGTGATAAAAAAAGTCAACAGAAACCAAAAAACTGCCAGCTATCAATCAGATGTACTACAATGCAAGGATAAAATACCCACTGCTGAAAATGTATGTGAAATCACCTGTAAATTATAGGGGTCACCAAAGACTTGTCCCTACTGTGTCTCCTTTCCCAGCTGGTGTGGAAACTGTCATTTTTCTGCCACTTCATTAGTTGATTCTTGAGGACAGGAATTGGTAGAAAAGTGGGTTTTTTGCTGTTGTGTCCTGCCAGGTTACTGGAGTTCACTGGTTTGTGAGGGGGAAGTGGTGGGGACATGGAGCTGGAGTAGGAGGAGGGGAGCAGCACTGTCCATTTCTGGTGGAATTGCTCAAAGATCAGCTCAGACATTTAGAAAACCTCTTCTGAAGCAAGAAACAGCAGCCTTTTGGGTCAGAACCAAAAGACCTGAAATCCATTTTTGACCTAGTCCATGAAATACCATCTTGATTAATGTGACCAAAATGAACAGTTGTAGCTTTTTGTTCATGTGCATAAATCCCTCACTCTGGTTATCAGAACAGGGTGTAGTGCAAGGAAAAGGTGGAAGTTGCACAAAAGGAAACTCTCCAGACTCCTCAAAAACCTCAAAAAACTAAAACCACCTTCCCTAAGACATCTTTATTTGGCAACAATCCCTATTTATTAGCAAGTTTCATCAGCAGAATATCAAATATATCAAAGAGACCTTTAAGCTTTGCCTTTCCAGATTGCCAATAATTCTCATTTGTTTATTCTGGCTGTTCACTAATTTGCCTTTTCCACTTCCATTCAGACACAATTTTCTGGTGCCTTTTCCAGGCCTTGAGTTCTGCTTCAGCTCTTGATTTTTTGACTTTCTTTTGTGGTGACTTAAGTCCTTCTGGGAAGAAGTGCAAATTATTGAAGATATTTCAGCTTGACTTGAAAGCCTGATTTGGAATCACTATTTTGATTTACTGTCAAATGGGAAAACGTCTGATGCAATTTTGGAGGTCTTAAATCTTTAGTTTCTAATTATGGCTGCTTTTTTATTTATTTATTTCTTTAATATGTGCTCTAATACATATTCCTTGGCATTGTTTAAAATTGTTTTCCTGATCAGAGGTCAGATGAAAATGAAATAATGCAGCTCCAGCATAACTGAGTACAAATGTGCACGTTCAGGGGGAACATTAACTTGACTAATTCTAGAAAACAAAAAACAGAGAAGAAAGTGTAACATTGATTAGATGGGTTTAAGGGGAAAATGAAAAACTTCAATTATAACTAAATTTAAATTATAAATAGAACTAAAGGGCACAAGCATTAGTGGTTACTTAGAAAAAAAAGGTTCCTCCTTTCTTCTTCCCAGTGGTATTTTTGATTATTTTATAATAAAACAATAAAACCTCTCTGGCACATTTTGTTCCAGTTTTTAAAGGTCACCACATTTACACTTTAAGTGAATCAAGATGCAAGGAATGACATACCCTGACCAAATATTTTCCCCAGTTTAAAGAGGCATTGAGAAAAAAAAATCTATTTCTTTTGGTCTCTTATTTTAATCATGATTTTTTTTTTTTTTAATGATGTGAGGTTGGAAAGCTTCAGTCCCCCCAAAGATCTGCTGATTCCTTCTTGCTCAGTTCTGGTTTCCCATGTGATGCTGCCCTTCCTCTGTCCTTTGGCGTGGTCAATCCATGGGAAGGTCTGGAATGATCCAGCCTTATCTCTTTAGCCTGGGGGTGGGCAGACACCCAAATCCTTGGGACAGCTCTCAGGGGCTGCTGGAGTCACTCTGGGCTTGGGACAATTAGACATGGTTGGTCATGAGGTCTCTGTGCTGGGAATCTCCCCTTGGAGAGGTGGGAAAAGGCAGCTCTGCGTGACCCAGGAGGCCAAATTTAACATTGAGGAGGCTCAGGGGGGACCTTTCTGGCTCTTTCCAACTCCCTCAGGAGAGGTTGGAGCCAGGTTAGGATTGGGCTCTGTTCCCAGGGGACAAAGGACAAGTTGAGAGTTGTACCAGGGGAAGTTTTGATTGGATATTAGGGAATATTTCTTCCCCTCAAAGGGTTGTCCAGGGCAGTGCTGGAGTGCCCATCCCTGGAGGGATTTAAAATCCATGTGGATGTGGCACTTGGGGACACGAGTGGCCTTGGCAGTGCTGGGGATTGGTTGGACTCAATGATCTTGGAGGTGTTTCCCAACCTAAACACCTCTATGATTCCAGGTTGAAAAGTATAAAAAGTATAAAAATGGCCTTGTTGTAGCTCACTGGAGCTGCTTTGGTGCCATGTGGTCCCTGTGCATCCCCAGTGAGTCCTCTGCCCCTGGCAACTTTGTGCTTTGGTAGAACCCCAGTTATGTCCTGGTTTCTCTTGTTTTTTATCATTCCTGACCTACTTTTCCTGCTACAGACCCAGTATAGATGAAGGCAAGTGGAGTTGGGATTCAGTTCTGACTCAAGCAGCCAGAATAAAAAAAAAAAAAAAAAAAAAATTAGCTGTAAAATCTGGCTGCCAAATCTCTGTTGTTTAGTAATGCGTGACTTGGAAAGAGCCCAGACCTGGAGAAAGTTTGCAAAAAAAAAAAAAAAAACCACCCAACTCCAACCCTCTACTTCTTTCCTTCTGGTCTGGTTTCATTTCATCTGGAAATTACCAAGATGCCATAAATATGAGAACCTGCAGCCCCAAATTTTCAGAGGCACCGTTGAGAGCAGAGCTGCTCTTAAGGGAAACTCGATATTCCAGCAGCAGAAAGCGCTTGAGATTTATATTTAGTGACTTGCATAGTTCCTGAGTGATTAGAGCCTTTCCCATTTTCTGGCATGGCTGAAATGGTATGTTAAGACAGGATATAATCCTTTCACACTCCGCAGGCAATGTCACAGCGTGATGTTGGCACCGTGTTGGGCTTCCTTAACCCTACAACATGTTGCATGTTCGCTCTTGGCAGGGTTTGAGAGGCTACAGGCACTAACCCAGAGTAATCTTATTACCTATAACCAAGTGGATCTCCATGGAAAGGGGCGCTGACTACTGAGAGAAACACGCTTCAGTCATTTGAGATTCAATTAAAAACTGTTGGTTCAGTCGTTCCCGGGAGCCTGGAGCAGGATTTCTTCAGCCTCCTCTTGGAACTGCCACTTTCATTCAGAATTTTCTGAAATAACAAACATAAACTGCTGGTGTTCCTTCAACACCCAAATTGCATTTGAAACGCTTTGTGCAACATGTTTTCTTAGACAAATGTGAGCAATATCCTTATTTATCCATACAGGGTGTGCTGCTTGGAATTCTTGTTTCTACCAACTCGGTCAAAGGGCTTTGATTTCAGGGAAAATGCACTGATTGCAGCTCTTTGCTGGGCATTGATTTCTTTATGAAGAGATATTTCTGCAAGTTGATCTCCTTTCCCTCTCACACAGCTCATCCAGGACCAATCCAGGCATTCCCACTAACAGCTTGGACAGGATAGAAATAGGAATCAAACCTTAGAATTGGCTGGAAAAAACTCCAAGATCATCAAGTCCAACCTTTGGCCAAAAGGTTTTTGCCTTTGTCCTAGAAAAAAAAAAATCCCTGAAAAGCCAGAGAATTTTAGGAACAGCCACTGAAGCAAAACAGACAAATTTTTACAAAAGACCTGTTTATTTTCTTGCACATTCCATTCAAATGTGCTTATTTATAAGGGAGAAAAACAGCAGAGAAGTTGGACAGAAATATTGTGGCTGTTGGATCTTGATGCTGTTGTTAATATTTTAGAGATACTTTGCACTGAGGACTAATTCTAAGAAACAAACTGTGTGTATATGTAGATATAGATGAAATATATTT
>VYZS01058757.1:9308-19682 GCA_013400695.1 Neodrepanis coruscans | reverse complement strand
TGTTGCTATTGTTTAAAATACAGAACCAATCCATTTTTTCTGCATTACAGTGTTCAGTAATGTCAATACAAGGTCTAAATAATTAATATTGTACTATAAAATAATGTATGGAATTTGAAACAGCACACTAGGGGAAATAATGTTGAATACCTGTGCCATTATTTCTAGGATCAGGAGCAAACAATTTTATAATAATTTTTGGCAACATCCATTGCATCCATAGGCTGACACGTCCACTTGAGACTCCGATATTACTTGTCGTTTGTTCCAATGTAATGGAGTCTGAGAAAGGAGAATCGTCACCACCCTGAAGAGAATCACCCTAAGAAACAGAAACAATAGCTGAGGAAATAAGTATTGCTCTTTCGCAGTCTGCTTCTTTCTTCAATCAAGACTGATGTAGATGCCCAAACTATAAAAATACAGAGCCACTAATAGTATATTTGAATCAAAACATTTCTAATATCAGCGAAAAATAAAGTATTTTCCATTTTTCTTTGGAAGAGATAATAGACATTGGCAAAGACTGTATGGTAAAACTAAGATTCCATGACAATTCCAGATGGCATAGCAATCTTTCCCCATTAACTCTACACTATAGAAACAATATCATCAATGTAAAAATACAGGCTGATAGGAATATTTGGAGATGCATTAGGAAAATGGAGATGCAGGCTTGTGCTTATCTGAAAGGCAAAGGAAGAAAGAGTTATTGGGGGTACCAATTGAAGAGCCATCCAGTAGGGCTCTGACACCTATACTACTTACATACTCTGTTTGGGTTATTTTTTCCCCTTCTATGTGTTTCCCTGCAATGCCTTAGGAAAAAGATTTCAGAAAAGTTTTTTGTAAGAGTTGAAAATATTTTAGTTTCCACTTCCTAAATACTTCTGCTTTTTTTCAAAAAAATATCATCATTACTTGAAATATTCTTAAATATATGAAGTGTTGACAGATAAGCTTGACCTCTGCGCCATCAATAATCTCTGTTCATTCCTAAAAACATCAAGGGCTCACAACAGAGAAGACACAAAGGTTAATGTTTTTAGGAAAAGAAAATGACAAATGAAAGCTATATTGAAAATCCTGTTATGTGGGCTTATTAGAGCAATCTAGGCATGTTCTGATAATATTTACCAGCCATAGGACTTCATCCTGCTCCTTTGCTGGATTCTACTGCATCCAAGTAGGATAGGAAAAACAAACGAAATCACAGAATCACTGAATCAACTAGGTTGGAGAAGACCTCTGAGATCATCAAATCCAACCTTTAACCTAACACCACCTGGCAACGAGACTGTGGCACTAAGTGCCACATCTAGTCTCCTAGACACCTCCAGGGATGGTGATTCCACCACCTCCCTGGGCAGCCCATTCCAATGTCCAATCACTCCTTCTATGAAGAACTTCCTCCTAATATCTAACCTAAACCTCCCCGGCACAACTTAAGACTGTGCCCTCTTGTCCTATTGCTGGTTGCCTGGGAGAAGAGGACAATCCTCACCTGGATACAACCTTCCTTTCAGGCAGTTGTAGAGAGTGATAAGGTCTCCCCTGAGCCTCCTCCAAGCTAAACAATCCCAGATCCCTCAGCCGCTCCTCATAGGGCTTGTGCTCCAGTCCCTTCTCTATCCTCACTGCCGTTTGGACATGCTCCATCACCTCAATAACCTTCATAAACTGAGGGGCCCACAACTGGACACAGTATTCAAGGTGCGGCCTCACTAGGGCCGAGTGCAGGGGAAGAATCACTTCCCTGGTCCTGCTGGCCACACTATTCCTGATACAGGCCAGAATGCCATTGGCCTTCTTGGCTACCTGGACACACTGCTGGCTCATGTTCATCCTCCTGTCAATCAGAATCCCCAGGTCCCCTTCTGCCTGGCTGCTCTCCAGCCGTTCTTGTCCCCAGCCTGTAGCACTGCAGGGGGTTGTTGTGGCCAAAGTGCAGGACTGGGCACATATAATTGCTCATGAGCTTCTAGTGTTTACAGCATATTAAACTGAATGCAACGGACATATATGTCACTGATGTCAACCAGAAGCCACTAAATATCCAGGAGCATCTTCACTTGCAACTCCATCATGTGCTAAAAGTTTTCTTCATTCAAGCACAAAAGAAAGTCACTATGATCTATTAAGATCAAGTTGTTCCTAAGATTTACAGACCAATAAACACCCAAAGTCTTAACTTTCAATGAAGGCTTGAACAACATGTTTGAGATTTATGTAATTACTAGCCAAGATTATTTCTATGGCAGACACCCTGGAAATCAGATCTATACAGCAAGCATTGCTACTGGACTGAAATAATTTTAACCTGTCAAGAAAGAAGTGAGAATGCATTCACTTCAGCTTCATATGTTACAGGAAAACTTACTTTCATCAGCAAAATTAAAAATGTGACAGTACTTGCCTCATTCTGCAGTCCAAGACTGGAGAATATGAGTATGGAAATTCTGTAAGCAATCTACTCTCTGGATGGGTAAAATTTATCTCAAAACAAATGACATAACTTTTATGGAAGCATTTATGTTGACAAATCACATTTTCAACCAACTCAGTCCTACAATTTAATTATAGGTTTTCTAAACTTTAAGATGACACAGAGAGAAACAGCAAAGGTACTTTATCTGTGTGCAGTAACCTTTACACTTGAAAATTTATCAAAATTGGTAAGAAACCATCTACATTGTGAACAGCTGACATAAAGAACTTACCATTCCAGATACTCATTCATATGTGGAAGGGAGACTATTGGAAGGAACTACTAACATATGTTTCTGGAAAATAATACCTAAACACAAGACAATACAAGACTATAATACTTGGACCAGTTCAACAGATGTAATATGAAGTGCTACAATGAAATTAAGACCCTGTCCACCTTCAGTCCTAAGCTGTACCAGGGGAAATTTAGGCTAGACATTAGAAAAAAAATTCTTCACAAAAGTAGTGTTATTTCATTGGAGATGACTTNTTGCCTCATTCTGCAGTCCAAGACTGGAGAATATGAGTATGGAAATTCTGTAAGCAATCTACTCTCTGGATGGGTAAAATTTATCTCAAAACAAATGACATAACTTTTATGGAAGCATTTATGTTGACAAATCACATTTTCAACCAACTCAGTCCTACAATTTAATTATAGGTTTTCTAAACTTTAAGATGACACAGAGAGAAACAGCAAAGGTACTTTATCTGTGTGCAGTAACCTTTACACTTGAAAATTTATCAAAATTGGTAAGAAACCATCTACATTGTGAACAGCTGACATAAAGAACTTACCATTCCAGATACTCATTCATATGTGGAAGGGAGACTATTGGAAGGAACTACTAACATATGTTTCTGGAAAATAATACCTAAACACAAGACAATACAAGACTATAATACTTGGACCAGTTCAACAGATGTAATATGAAGTGCTACAATGAAATTAAGACCCTGTCCACCTTCAGTCCTAAGCTGTACCAGGGGAAATTTAGGCTAGACATTAGAAAAAAAATTCTTCACAAAAGTAGGGATTGGCCATTGGAAAGGGCTGCCCAGGGAGGTGGTGGAGCCATTGTCCATGTGTTCATAAAATAGACTGGATGTGCCGCTTAGTGCCACGGTTTAGTTGATGAGGTGGTCTTAGGTGATAGGTTGAACTTGATGATCTCAAAGGTCTTTTCTAACCTAGTTAATTCCGAGATTCAACTATCTATGGTGATGGTGGCCTTGCATTAATCAAAATGCATAAAAGAAAACAGGTATATTTGTATTTATTTTTGTATTTTTATATAAGGCATTATTGCTTACAGCTCTGAATATATTACCTGTAGAGACACAGGTGACCATCGTTTGAAAAACCCTTAGACACCAGAGGTGCAGAAAGCATTTTCTCCCTACCATGTTCTAATTGAGCTAACTTCTTTACACAATCCCACCTGAAATCTTTCTGCAAGTCATGGAGCATCACCCTCATGCTTTTATTATTTGTTTATTCTTCCTTCTTCTGTTTTACTCTTACATTGTCTGCAAATTTAGATTATGAAATGTAGCAAGGCCTGTTTTTTGCTGTGTATCTAATAATATTTAATGTCTACCACATGACAAGCAAAACATCTAATTGGAGAAAACTTTGATAGTTCATTTCACTAAGATATATCCAACTCTAAAGTATGAGTGGCACATTAGACATAGGGCATGCAAAAATAAAGGTGTGGTAGAACCGGCTAAATAACATGTACGGGGTTAACTCCTTTCTACCCAACTGTGACTCGTATTTCCTATTTGCTTCTTGAGCAAAATCTTTCCTGCCTCTTGCCAGACCTTCTTGTCCAGAGACTCCTATCATTGAATATAATTTTCTAACCATGTCCTTCCAGACATTTCCCACTTCACAAAGAACTTAACTCTCTACAGTGTCACTTAATTATCCTACAATGAAGCACTGATGGTAACATGATAGTACATAGCTTTTCAACACTGTAAGCAAAATTCAAGCTTTGTTTCTTAAAGGATGCTGGCACCTGCCCTTAGAATGCAAAAGTATGGGGAAGCAGCCTTGGAAAGCATCAGGCTTGGAAGTTTCCCAGCATCTGAAAGGATGTAGGTAGAACAATCACTTCTCCAGTGCTAACCAATGTTAGTCCTCATCACTTCTTCTGAAATAGCAGGCTCCGATAATAAGACATAATCCAGGAGACAACAACCATCCAATCATTTTGCTGTCCTCTGACTTTCCTTGTCAGCCCTCTTCAAACAGTAGCCTGCCTCTCTTCCAACTAGGTACTCTGTCAACTTGTAAAGCTATAAAATGTAGGAGCATAAAATGCATCCTTCCAAAGCCAGGGAAAAACACAATACTTTGAAAATCATATCTGCCTTTTTAATGAGTCTGTATTTGCCAAGTTCTCATTCTGTCATCAGAGAAGCCCCAAGCTATTTCATGACTTGCAATGTTATGCCATCTGAATGGCATCAGTTCTGAGCCTTTCCATTTCTGCCAAAAAATTCATTCCTTTTGTTTCTTTCGCATAACTGATCCACATGATTCTTTTGACACTCTGCCTTTCAGTAATTTTCCACACTTTCTGAACACCTTTGAATGATTGCCCTAAAAGATAATGCTTCTGTGTTTATATTTCGTTGTCTTTGGGATGACTGTTCTCTTCAAACCTCACATACTCTAGAGATTGTGGAGTCAACAGTACTTTGGAACAGGGTGATCCCTTCAGCAGGGCAGCTCTGAAGAAAGGAACCAGCCAAAGAGAATTTCCCTTCACTGAGATCATCAGATGGATTTCACAAGGTACAAAGAAATAAAAGCCAATTAACGGCTAAGGAAAGAGAAAAACAATACTTACATAAACCTGAGAATATATTTATTTACAGTTCAAGATGAAGTTCAAACCAATGCTGATGTTCTGTGGACCTATTTGCAGTTCTTTATTCTTTGCATTCTATAAAAAGCAATTTTTTTTTCGGGAGGGGGAGGGGGTGTGTTTGGGGTTTTTAATTCCTGAAAAGTTTTTCAAGGTTTTTTCTGTACTTAAACATACTTAATTTTGCCAAACCATAACTTACAAATTGTGATGGAATGGGTGGGAATGAGAGACAGTCTTCTTCTCAGTGAGAGACACTCTCTCACTGAACGTGTTCCAAAATGGATTTTGTATGAAAATGAACTTTGTTCTAAAATTTTGGCAGGTCTCTACATTTCTGATAGTTAAAAAAGAAGAAAACAATAGTTGATTAAACCTAAAGTGGTACACTTAACAGCAAATATGTACTGCCACCATGGCAAGTTTTGCATTTGATAATTCAGTTCTTTTATTTCCATAATTTAATGTATTCCGCTGTTCCATGCATTTTGGTTTTTTTTTCTTCCACAGAGAGCTGTATTTATTTAATGGCTTGAGTATATAGATAACTTAGTTCTGTAGAAAACTGCTATAATTTTCCCACACTTCTTTAAGAGTATTTTTCTGGATACTAAATTATGTACTATGCTTCTCAGAGAATTTAAAAGCAGTAAATCCTGAATTTTAGGGAATGTGGTCCCTACCAGCTTCCAAGGTATTTTATCTATGAATTTTACGAAAAAAACAGAGTTACAGGTACCAATCCAGATTGTATCATTAGAAACTCGACCTACAATTGCCGGGTTTTGGAACTCATTCTACCACAGAACACAGAAGTCCTAACCAGGGCCTCAACTCACTTGGGCTCAGCTTTGCCCTGCAATTCTGTACTAGAGCTAGCATGTTCCCACACAGTATTCCAGGTGACTTACATGTACTCCCCCTTGGACTAGGCCAGCATGTCACTATAGCTAAAATCACTATAAGCTGAGGCGTACAGCAATAACCTCTTGATGGCAGCCATGGCAGCTGCAGAGCTTATCAAGAGACATCTGCAGCTGCTCAACACCCTGTTCCTGTCAGAGGTTTACTGCCTCCACCCATCCCCTGCTTCAACAGTTTACCATGAACATACTACCTACATTTTTTTCTGACATTAAAACGTGTAAACATGTTGTTTGAATTGGCCCATTCTCTTTCTCAGTGGCAGATGCTCCTCTGAAGACAGGCATAACATGTTATATGGCTGTCCTTTGGGAGGCAAAAAATGGAAGAGATTGGATTTCTTCTTAGCCTTCTGTTAATAGTACTGTAACCACAACTGTTGGGCAGAGCCACAGGGCCTGAAAAACTGATGGTATGAGTAGCTGACATTGTTTTCTTATTTTTTCCCTAAATAAGCTCAAATTTTTAGAATTTTTTTGCCATGTAAAACTAAAGAACTAAAGTGAGAAGAAAGACTGTACTCTTTTTTCTCACAGAGTTTCAATTTTCATTTTGGATTTTCAGCACCCAGCATGGTATTGTCAAATACTTTATGCATTAATTTTCTGTTCTCTTTCCAGATCTACTGAAAAATCAAGCCAGAGTCAGCAACCCCAAACTATTTTCCCACAGCTTCTCATGCCAAGTCCTAAAATATACAATTTAATTCTTTTACCAATTGTTGCAAATTGACCAATATACTGAGTTTATTTTCCTAACAGAATTTATCTTTGTTCATCAGGAAGATCCAAACATATGAGGCCTTCATCCTTGGCCTGCCTAAAGCTCAGGGATGATCACAGTTTGGCCACACTAATGCTATGCCTTATCAAAATAACTTTTGCCTTCTTGCTCAATCACTGAGTTTCCCCAAGGACTAAACACTTCTACCACTGTTTGTACTTAAGTAAACAGTAACAAGTGGNTATTAATTAATTATATATATATATAATTATTACTTAATTACTCTACATACAACTTTGCTTCTTATCAGCAATAATGACTATCCAACATATAGCTACAAGGCAAAACTGTGGTGGATGTACTCCATTTGCAGATATTAATCTTTCTATTTCTTTCATCTAAAACATTATTGTTACAACAGTCTGGAAACAAGTTAGAATTTACAAATACAGGATGGTATTTTCAAAATCAAACCACATGGACCGGGATTTGCTCCCACTGATTTCTCTATGACTAACATTAGGCCAATATTAAGTGTGTCTAAATTTTTAAAGGCCAAAATATATATCACTACCAGCATTTTAGAAAATGTAAAGATGTTAAATAAACAGAATCTAAAAAGATCAAAAATATTTTTCTATTTCTCTGACTATTTGCAAGTTGTTTTCAGACCTGCCAGTATCAAGACAGTAATCAAGCAAGGTTTTGTTGGTTTTAGGTCTCCTGGACATTGAATCCCTGTACTCTAACAGCCTCATCTGCTTTCATTGCTCTCTTGATGGAATTTAGAGTCTCTGGGGAAGGAAAGGTGTGGTCCTGTTCCAAACAGCAGCAAAACCACAGACAAGGATAAATCAAATTCAGGAAAACAATGGAATGCTGCTCCAGTGTTCTCAGCTGCCTCCCCAGAGCTGCCTCTGCCCATTCACTGAAAGCATGCCTATTTCAGTCATCCTCAACTTCCATGCGGTATCTTCTCAGTTCATTAACTTTCCTGACATACCAGTTCCTACAATCACTATTTCTGTGAGATTTTAAAGGTAATTTCTGGCTTCCTGTCTCCAAACACCACCAATCCCTTCCCATCTTTCAGCTTTTCTACACCGGTCTCCAAAGAGTACTTGAAGAATACCATGACACATGAATCTGACAAGCATTAGGTTACTCTGACATTCCCTACCCTCTTTCTACACTTTTTGAAATTAAAATTATTTCTTCAGATGGTACTTGGAAAAATACTCAGCCCTCAATTATACCTTTGTGCAAGATAAATCAATTTGAATTTTAAAATACTTGTTTGAATTTCACCAGTTAGACTCTTGTGAGCAAACAGGTTATCCAGATAAAAAGTCTAATATAGGTATTATATACAACAATCCATACTTGGATAGACTGTGGAGGACTACATCTTCACCCAGAATTAAAACTTGGCCTCAATGAAAATTGCATGATGTAACAAACTGACATCTGCAGCCCATTAGGCAACTTGACAGGTATAACTAGCTGCTGTACTTCACAGGAGACAAAACAATTTAAAAAATCCGTCTACGTTTCTTGTCTACAAGGCCTGTCAACTTATTTTGCCTACTTTTGGGGCAGAGCTCTACAGCTCTCTGTACAGATGCATCTGTAATGGGGTTCTGTGCATCTTTTAACATCCTAAGGAGGTTAGTTTTCTTCATATAAAGTCTGTATTACATGGGCCATAACTCAGCAGACTGAAGTAGTCCAAAGTAGTACCTGAATACAGCAGAAGTAACCAGATTCTCTCATTTACTGCACGGAATGGTGATAGTAATTAAGTTAGAAAAAGACCAGGGAAATTAAGTAATTAACTACTCTCAACTGCTTGAGGAAAAAGAATGAGGGAGAACATTTCGTAGCTACTTTTTCAATACATATATTTTTGAATTCTTAACAATCCTTATCTCAAAGAACAATATAGGAACCATGTCATTATAATTAAAACCTAGCTGGTGCTTTGATGCTAGCAAATATGTTCAATAAGTTCAGAGACCAACCACGGAAGAGAATGTGTGATGAAGATACTGCCAACCGTTATGTCAGTGCCCAGCGAAGTTATGGAACAAATCATCTTGAGTGCAATCACACAGCCCCTACAGGATGGATGGAGGATTAGACCCAGCCAGCATGGATTTACAAGGACTAACTGACCAACTTGATCTCCCTTCTATGACCAGGTGACCCACCTGGTGGATGAGGGAAAGGCTGTGGATGTAGTCTACTGGACCTCAGCAAAGCCTTTGACACCGTCTCTCACAGCGCACACCTGGAGAAGCAGTCCACAGCTTGGACAGGAGCACTCTCTGCTGGATTAAGAACTGGCTGGACAGCTGGGCTGAGAAGATGATGGTGAATGGTGCTGCATCCAGCTGGCGGTCGGTCACTAGTGGTGTCCCCCAGGGATCAGTGTTGGGCCCAGTCCTGTTTAATATCTTTGCTGATGATCAGGATGAGAGAATCGAGTCAACCACCAGCAAATTCACAGATGACACCAAGTTGGGGGGGAAGTGTCAAACCGCTGGCGAGAAGTAGGGCTCTGCAGAGGGACCTTAACAGGCTGGATAGATGGGCTGAATCCAACAGAACAAAGTTCAACAAGACCAAGTGCTGAGTCCTACACGTTGGCTAAAACAACCCCCTGCAGTGCTACAGGCTGGGGACAAGNCTGGGATTGTTTAGCTTGGAGGAGGCTCAGGGGAGACCTTATCACTCTCTACAACTGCCTGAAAGGAAGGTTGTATCCAGGTGAGGATTGTCCTCTTCTCCCAGGCAACCAGCAATAGGACAAGAGGGCACAGTCTTAAACTGTGCCAGGGTAAGGTTAGATTAGACATTAGGAACTTCTTTACAGAGAGAGTGATTGGGCATTGGAATGGGCTGCCCAGGGAGGTAGTGGAGTCACTGTGGAGGTATTTAGGNAGTCTGTACTACCTTTGCTTTTGTGGTTCCAAAGTAGGAATAGTAAAAATGATTAACTGTTTCCAGCCCTTCAATATTTAGGCCACTCATTCATGTTTTCCTGTTCTACTACCACCCAGGTTAAAAGTCAGTAAGCTAGATAACGTTATCCACATCAGGCTGTGGTGCTCACCATCAAGTTGTCAGCAAGAAAAGATTTAGTACATCTTAAAATATAAATCATTCACAGATCACATAAACAAATTAGTTTTTTCTTGCTATTTAATATAAATAGTTGTGTGAGTTGTGCTTTCTTCTGACTCATTTATAACAAGTCCATTGCAGCTGAAAGAAGCTTTAAAAATAATCATGTGTGTTCAACAGAACAAAACACATTAACTATAAAATTTCTCAACTTAAAAAAAACCCCACA
>VYZS01058755.1:700-45142 GCA_013400695.1 Neodrepanis coruscans | reverse complement strand
TTTTTTTTTTAAGGGCATTTCCATTTTCTATGACTTCCTTCAGAGCAAAGATGGATGTGGCGACATTTATAAGGGTTTGTAACCCTCCGAAAAGTATCCGATTTCACGACAACTTTGCTGCACTTTATCACTAAAGCGGGGAAAGGGCGGGAGGTGGCGAGAGGGAGGGAGGGGGAGAGGGAGAGAACGCGGGGAGAGGGACCCAAATTCAGGATGGGCTCATAAAATTTAAATAAGAAAAGTGCAATATTCCTCGTTATTGTCCAGCTCAGACAGCTTAGACTGGTAGCTGCTTTGAGTACTAAATGATTTTATAGGGCTATTTGACCTTAGAATCACTGATGTTACACTTGCCATTTCTAAGGGGAGACAAAAATACTCAACACATCCTCTAGCTGCAGTGCGAGTCCCAGCCCTAGCAGAGTGTCGAGGGGTTGGGAACTTTATAAACTCATTTGATTCATTTGAGGTTCCACAATAGCCAAAAGTTCCTTTATAGCTTTTTGGAAACCACATGCTAACACTGCATCTAAAGGGCTAACAGTGAAGTACACTAAAAAGCTAATAAAACTAAGGAAATCGTAGAGGGACCTTAGATATGCATTTCTTTGCAGCCACACACTAGACACACACATTTCTTTTCATACATCCAAACAAGCCACTTTCAAATGCTCTACTTACAGTTTTCCAACCTGAAAATTAGATAAAACCCCACCGTGGGAGCTGGCTCTTCTATCTGCATCTCAATCCGTGCACACAGAGAGGCAGAAACCACCCAGGGCACTGCCATTTCCCTATGCAAAAGTTTACATAACTTTTTTTTTTTTTTTTTTTTTTTTTTCCTCCCTGCGAGCATACACTTTCAGACAGTTTGCAGAGCTCCGGGATGTCCCCAAATATATAGATAGTAAAGGCAGCCGAGCGTGTTTGCACATGCACTGCCCTCCGTGTGTGTCTGCTGCAGGGCACACACGCACGGCTCGATGTACACACACATATACTGTACACACGCACGCCTTCAGCTGGCTGCTCCGCCGGCTCCCGGCAGGAACAGGGATAGGGATGCTGCTGCAGCCACAGGCACCACCAACTACCTACCTGCAATGACAGCCGGAGATCTCTGTCCTCCTTCAGCTTTCAGCCACACTTGCAAAGTGAAGGCGTCTCGGGGCAGCTCAATATCTGCCTTCAGCCGCAGCTGATCACCTTGGCCACTGAAATAGAGCGCCCTGCTCGGGGTAAGGGACTCCTCGTCGTCCTTTACCTCCCGCTGTTGCCTCCTGCGGGGGACATGCCCAGGCTCCAGCCCAGCAGTGGAGCGCCTTCCTCGGGCTAACCTGGTGGCACAGGTGCCCGGGGCAGTGTGGAGGAGCTGGCGGCTGTGCCTGGTGTCCCTTCGTGCCCTGCGGGAGCGCTCGTCCATCCCACATTCGGGTCCACTGGCTAGGGCTGTACAGAGAAGCGCAAGAGGCAGCAGCAAACTCCAGAGCTGCATTTCCAATCTTCCCCCCCCTTCTCCCCTGCAAATCCTCCCGATCTGCCAGCTTTGGGCTCCTCCTTGCCTTGACTTTCTTCTCTTGTTCACCCTTCTTGGTATTTGCTCTTTTTATAACCCTTCTCAGTTGCTTTTTCTTTTCTTTTTTTCTTTTTCTTTCTTTCTTTTTCCTGCTTATAGGTTTTTTTGCTCCTTAAAACAAATAAAAATCAAATAAATCAAAACTCCTTCTTGGTTGAAATGTATTTCTCTGTTCTTCCTCCTCTATCTGTCTTCTTCTCCTCTATTCCTCCACAGCTGGAATTCCTCTCTCTCTTCTTTTCTCTGCTGGATTTTCTTCCCTTTATTTTTTTCTTCTTAAAAAAAACACACACACACACTCACACACACACAAAACAAAACAAAAAACCAAAACAACCCCCCAGCTTTCTCCAAGACTCAGACCCACTGATTTCCCTCCCCCCAAAAGATGCTCTAATCTATTTATTTTTTTGGCCTCCTTTATAACATAAGCCACAACCCCCTCCTTCCCCCCAACCTCCCCCCCTCCCTTCTTCTCCACAAAATGAAAGAAAAGAGAAAAAGCCCCTCAGAAGATGAGTAAACAAGAATATGCTAATCTACTCTAGGGTGCTCCACCTTCCCAATTGAATGATTCCCATTAAAACTGCAGGGATCATGACTAATCAATCAGCTTGAAGGAGCAGATAGCTCCAGAGGTTCAAACACTTTTGCTGTTTTGTTTTTCCCCCTCTTCTTTTCCTCTCTTCCTCTTTCCCCCTATCACTTTCCCCTCTATTATTTATTTTTTAAAGAAGACAATCAATATGAATGGATCAATGTGGCAAAAATCCTGCACCCCCCTTTTTGCAATCTCCCCAGCTTTCTTTCTCAGTCCAGTCCAAAACACACATTCCTATTTTTTTTTCTTGGCAAAAGAGAAAGCTATTTCTCCTCTCAGACTCCCCGTTGCACTTTGCTGGTAAACCTTATGCTCCTCTGCAGCACTTAAAGAGTCTTGAAACTTGAGTCTCAGATATTTTTTTTTAATTGCTTTCTTTCTTTCTCTCTTTTCCACTCTCTCTCTCTCTTTCTTTTTAATTCTTTCTTTTCCTCTTATTATTTTCTCAAAGTTATGCAATCAGCCAGGCTCCCCCTTTTGTGGTCCCCCTCAGTGCAGTTGTGTGCAGCTAATCCAAATGTTGCATCAAAGGTCCCCATCGAATCATCAGGAGCTAAAAGGAGAGAAGCTTTTTGAAGAGCATTTGCCTTCCAGAAGCTGTAGCAACAGAGTAGGATTTGGCTTTTGAGTGCTCCAAAGGCTCCTGTGTTTTTTTTGAAAAAATAATAAAATAATAATAAAAAATAAAATCAATGATTAATTTTATTGGTGGGTTGAGTCAAAAAATCCTCTCTCAATATTGTTAATTTTTCAGCCTAGGGAATTCAGCTCCCCTGGTTTCCTTGGCTTAGTTGTAGCCACAGGTAAGCTTCTGGCTGCTTGCTGGTTTGGAGATCTCTGTTTCTGTGCTGGGACGTTTCTTTTTTTTCTCCTTTCTTTTTTTTTTTTTTTTTAATATTTTTTTTTCACTCTTGAAAGATCTCAAAAGCTCCCCCTGATGGCAACAAAAAGGATTTTTCGAAGTACTTAATCAGTGGAAATGACTTAGCAGGAGCACAGTCTGAGTCTACAGGCCACTGTTCCCCTCCTCAGAAATCCAGCAGAACCAACTTAAATCACAGCAAATTCGGTCACAAACCAAATAATTCACATCTCCCTCCTCTCCCCCATCTAAATTAATGATGTGACATCTTATTTTCCTATAAAATTTTAACATCAATTATGCACCACAGTTTTCCTGAAACTGGAATCTTTCTGCTTCTGCAGATTCCCCTATTTAGCCCCAGTTTGTTCTGACTGCTTACACTTAAAATATCCGCTATAACATTAATGAAAGTCAATTTTTCCAATGAGAAAGAGTTGTTGCAGACTCACAAGGCTTCTGGGAGGTGTTATTTTAAGGTTCTTGCTAATTTGTGAACACTCAACTGTACACAATTTGCATTTTCAGAGATGTTGGGTAAATCCATAAAGTCCCATCTGAAGCCAACATGAAGCACAGCCCAGCAGCCCCTCGCTGTCCTGCACCCCTTCCCTCCACCACAGCTCTGCTCACAAGAAAGACAAAATGCTGACAACAGTTACAAAGTTTTTAATAAAAGACCTCAAAGTAATAAAGCCTCGCAACAACCAAGAGGAAATCTTTAACCAGGAAACAAACTAAATCACACTAAAAAATCCTATAGATGTCCTAAAGAACTTGGAGGGATGCAAAAGAGATGCTTATGTCTCTGTGTCTGCTTGGCAGAAAGAATTTAAGTTCAGAGCAGAAGGACTGTACTTCACTATTCTAATTTTACACATAGAAGACAGTGAAAATCATCCCAAAAATTCAAGTTTAAAGTGAACTTGTTCAACTTCAGGAAGAGCTAAAGCAGGAGGAGTCCTGCTGCTGGGACACTGCTTTCTCCACTTGACAACTCCTACAAAGTCCCTGGGAACTTTGCCCATATGGAGTCTGGAAGAGCAGGCTCTTTAACTTAAATAATGCCAGTTCCAGTTTTTCCAGTGTAAAAAGCAAATTCTGTGAAATCACAGTGTTTGTCGGGGATGTTATAATTGGGCTGAAATCATCAAAGAAAACACTTTAATTTGGTGGCACTGAGCCATTTAATTTCGGACATTTTTGACCTTCTATCTCTTACAAAAAGGTTTCACTCTAACCAAAATGCAACACCTGCAGCTCCTGTATCAAATTCTGGGATATTCTTGCTACAGAGGAAAAGCCCAGAGCTCTGAAAAGATGGGATTTACCTCTAGCACACTAATTGTGTATTCAATCAATTTTATTCCTAAAACATAGTGAAAGTATAATGAAAGTGTGATACATAAACTCTTGATGTGGTAAAAAACAGAGAATGGAAGAGATGTGATTTTAGGAATAGTGAGTAAATCTTGTATTCCTTAAGACTGTGGGTCAGGTCTAACTTGCCTGACATCAGATGAAATTCTACCCTGCACAGATGAACATTTATTCTCTGCTTAAGCCAGTATTTAAGTGATGCACGGGCATTCTGTCAGAGGGGTTCCTACCCAAGGAAGAATCCTACTGCTGAACTCAAGTGGAATATTCTCCTAAGGAAAGGGAGCAGATTGTCCTGCATCTAGAGGTATTTTCATATGGAAAAAAAGTACCAAACCACAGATAGACATATAGAGACAAGAATGAAAATAGATATTTATGACACTATGCCAAAAAATAGCATTGAGCTAAATGCTGTATGCAGTCATTATAAGGAGAAATACTCAGCAGGAATCTTAGCTGAAGCTGCCAATAACTCCCAGGTTCAGGACCAGAGCTGAGTGAATAAATCATAACAAATAATGGTTTTGTCAAATTTCGACTTTTCCCCCTCCTATTTGCAAGCAGACTGTGAAACCTCTCAAATATGTTTGAAATTACATGCCCATTTCTTCCTTGTATTTAGTATTTCACTGAGGTCAATTAGCACACAATTTGCTGTAATGTACACATTTTCACATTTGTTCTGTGTTAATTGGGCAAGGAAGTCACACAGCATTATTTTTGGCTCCCTGGGGGTCAGGTTTAATCACTCATGATACAGTAAAATTACTAATTTTACATATGATGGGAGTTTTCACACTTGAAACTCTCCTTGTGGAAAGCAGTGTTGGCTCTTCAAATTACTCACACGAAGGTCAATTAAAACCAATATATCTTTAAAGTTGAGCTATAAAGTCTGCCAGTTACAGCTGAATTGAGGCCCTACTATTTTGGGCAATTATTTGTACATATTTGTCCTCGTTGTGCACAACTCCATCAATCACACAGAGCTTTGCATGGTCTTTACCCCTCACCGACATCCCAGTCAAGTCTCTCCCAGCTTGGCTTGGGTTGAGGATGGCTGGAACTCAATCCAACAGCTCCTCTGCTCCGAATCAGACAGGGCCCAGACACCAGATTTTAATGCAACGTGTTGGATTCAGGGCATATTTTGTGCAATCAGCAATGGTATGATTGGAATCACTCTGCCTCCACAGAACAGCGAGGAATGAAACCCAGAGAACTGAGAATAACTTCAAAGAAAAGGGGATTTGAGCATTCTGGGCTGTGAATCCCATGAAGTCCAGCACCTTTCAGAAGGCAGAGCCACTCACTTGGTGTCGTGATGGGGACACAGGGGTTGCACTACGTGGAACGTGGCCCAAGGAAATGCAGAAATGCTAATAACTGAAAAACCAGCAGGAAAATATGCCAAACATGTTCTGTCTTGGAAAAGATTTTACAGAAGACTTAATGTGGACTCTGTATAAATTCACTAGATTTTTGAAAGCTTTCTCTATATGTCTCCTCCTCCTATTTTAAAAAGAATGATTAAAAGTCTGTGTTCTGTGTGCTGTCACACTCCATACGGGTAGGAATCTCGATTTTAAGGATTTATAACTATTGTCTGCACACTCATCATTCCATATAACACCACTGACTTGAGCAGAAATCACACCACCAGCCTTTATTAGTGGGTAAGACATTCTTCTGTTGCTGGTCCCTCAGTTGTCCCACATGTAAAATACACATTATGTTAATTTACATCAATAAAACAGCTTCATGTCAATTTGAAATACACCCTTTAATCCAGGAAAGTTTACTGAACAATTAAGAAGTGTAATAAATGACAATCAAGTCTAAACATATAATTGATGACTTTATGAAGGTTTCAGTAATTTTATAAGGTAATTTGCAGTCAGTGGCTATAAATTCCTATTTAAACCTGGCATACCACTCTTTTTTTGCCCTGCAGAGAGCTGTATTTCCTAACAATACTCATGCCTGCTTGCCTGGAATTTGGTTACTTTATCCTTCAAATTTCCCTCATGAAATATCGTATTTCCAGAAAAGTTACATATTCTTTGTATTTTTTCACCACATTCTTGAAATACATTCTTGGGGGTGGGGCAACAATCTGTTCTACAACATTGTGGCAGGAGCAGTAAGACACAGCAGATGATGTAAGTAAGCAATGGGACACATTCTTCAATTAAACCATGGAAATGCTGATTAATTTAGTGGGTCTATTTTGATTTGGAGTGCAGACTGTAGTCCTGGGTGTCTGGGATGGACTGTCCAGGTGAAATCCTGGCAGTGAAATCCTGCCCTGACTGAAATCCTTGCTCAGGAATGAAGAGCAGAACAACCACAGACCTCACCTACATGGTGCCACTCCAAGGCCATGTCCCTGTGACCCAAGACACACACAGAAGGATCCACCAGACCCAGTAGGTCCCATGGGGTGACTCTGGGGCCAGACCCTTCACCTCCCACTTCTCCAAGGCCACATCCTGATGTGAGAGAGCACCAGACAGGCAAAGGAGGCAGGTTCAAAACCAGCAGACTGATGGGGGCAGCAAAATCACAGCCTAAAGGAAAAGATACTGAGAGGAAGGACCTCCTGGGTCTTAGCAAGTGCCCACAGCTTTATCCCAGCCAGCCCCACATCACTGAGGTGGCTGCAAGGTCTCTCTGTGTGCCCTTGGCAGGAGCGAGCTCCCAGCTCCCTCTCCAGGCCCTCCTGTTTTGCCCCTCTGTGAAAACACTGCTTGGAGCCACCTATCCCTCTTACAGAGGTTTAAAACCCCAGCAAGAATACAAAAACTCTTTGCCTTTTCCCCTCTCATTTAAGGAGCCTAAAATAGTGCCCCTTATGAATTCTTGTTCACCCAGAGATTTAAGAATCTCAGATGAAACCAGGATGGTGAAAACCAAAATTGCAGAACACTGTTTTTATCCCTTCTGCACTCTTTGCCCTGTGAGAAAATCTGGAGAGGCCATGAGGATACCAAATATTGCTCTTGAAAATGCAGGTAAAAAATGCCAGGGAGAGCATGGGGAATCCCCTGATTTTCCATAGTGCAGGATGCATTATGTGGTTCCCAAAGCACCCACCAGTAATTCTGGGGTTGGGTTAAATGCTGGGGAAAGAGAACTGGACCTGGCTGAGAAGGAACAAGGAACAAGACAAGCAACCAACTGACCAAGAAGGAAAAAGCTCCTTGTGATTTGCATGTCCTGGTGGTTTGCAAATACTGGTGGCTGATTTATGGCTGGCAGGAGGGGGACTGAACAGGACCATTGCTTTATTCAGCCTTGAGCATTGTCAGTGTCTTTGGGCTATCTCAGGAGTTGTATCCATGCCAGGACCCACCAGCCCACCCTGACATCTGCTGAGGCCACCTCAAATCCATCTCAGGAATGCACAGGAGTATCTCAGGCACCACAGTCAAGAATCTCGTGGATGATGGGAGAGAAAAAAAGACTATTTCAGTGAACCAAAGACTTATCAGACAGCACCAGACAGTCAAATAATTCTACAACTCAAAAACATGGCCTTGCTTTTTACATAGGGGTCCTCTGCCTTTGTAAACATATGGTACATTAGCAGATGTTCCATCCATGTATCCATAACACAACCCACACCACTGCAGTTGCTGTTAATTAGTCACCACCCCACAGCAAGTCTCAGCCCAGAGGTCAAGGACTGTGTGAGCTCTGGAGCCTAAACTATCCTTTTAGACCAGCTAATGTTTTCCCCACATGATAAATAGCTTGCATGGGTGTGGAAAGAGGAGGGGAGCTGCCTTGGAAAGGCATATGGGGCCTCTGCTAGCTGGGTACCTGTTCAAAAGATACACGGGAGGTCATCACTTTTCCAGTGCTCTGCTCTGACATCTTCCTCTAACTATACATCACTTTAAAAACATTAGAGTATGGGGTTACTGTCAAGAGGAGGAACCCAGGAGAAGTGGTGGGGTGGCTCTGCAGCCCCCCAGGCCAGGATGGGCTCCTTTGGGCAGGGTAACATCAGCTACTAGAGGAGGCATGGGTCCAAGAATTAGGGATGGAGAAGGGGGTTCTGCTTGCTGCTCTCTCAGCTCCCCCAAAATAGTCAGCTCACTGTGGTGCTGTATCAGAAGAGCCACACGAGCTGCTCTAAAAGCCAGAAGGAAATTTTGGTGCTGGCACCTACACAAGGAAAGACAAGGGCCAGGACTCAGACACATGAAAATACAAGGCTCAGGAATAATCTAGAAAATTCAAATACATCAGGCCATGTTTTGGTATTCAAAGGCGTCATCTTCAAGAAAGTTTAACATACCCAAATGTTTTTCCTAAACTAAATTTCTGCTCCAGAGCCAGTACTAACAGGATTAACGAAAGAGACCTGTCATGTCTTGCTATCGGAGACGATAATCAAGCGAATGATAAACAAATTGATCAAGAGAAAGACACTGTGTGTCATTCTGCAGCAAGAGAGCCAAAGACAGAATTCAGAGGAAAAGCTGCTCTGCATTTGAGAGCTATTCCCAGTGAAATGGGATTTCCCCTTGCTGCTTTCATTTGAATGGCATTTGAAAAACACAGCTGCAGAGTCCCATGCATACAAGGTATGGAGCCAAGGGGGGAACCCTCCCAGCCTGGCCGTCACCGCCCTCAGCAGCACATCTGAAAAGAGCAGTTTGTCCTGTCTTCACAGCACCCAGAGCCCAGGTCAAGTCCTTGACTCAAACATTCTCAAGCCTCAACAGGCATCTGTACCTCAGCTGCACTTGGGTCCTTGAGATCCTCCATAAATCAGCAGTCAAAGGTCAGCTTCTGCCCCAAACCAGCACAGGAGGCTCAGTCAGTTCAAACAACACTCCTGGCATAGGAACTAAACTGTGCCAAGTTGTGGATCATCCCTTGGGCCTGAGGTTCAGAGCAAGGCAGGATCTGACACCACAGAGTAAGGTGATTGCCTGGAAGGTAAAGGCAGTTTTTGCAGTCATGTGCTTTGTTCTAGAATTTGAAAAATCTCATAACTTTTTCTGTCATCCCTTTGCACCTGGAGCAACCCCTCCCAAGTCCTCCCTTCTTGATCCCAGCTGTGCTATCAAGCTTCCCCATCCTCATTCCAGACTTGCACCCTCACTGCTTCATCTTCCTGTGCCCTCAGTGTTCTGCCCCCAGAATCCACAGATATTAATTGATTGGTCAAAAGAAAGTTCAGGCAAGGATGTATAAAATCCAAACATTCCATTCATACCTCCTGGGCTTCCCAGTGCAACTGAGATTCCTCATATATGGTAAAAAAACAAAACAAGACAAAACAAAACGGAGGAGTAAAGAACAGAAAGAGTGGAAATAGAAATCAGACAGATGCAAAGCAGAAGGAAAAAGAAAACCAACAACAAAACACAAATACATTGGAGGACAGCCCTCACTAAAAGCTGCAGGTTGTGGGGGTTTTGACTAAGAATTTGGCATCTGTGGCCCTCTGTGATATGTCACAGCACGAAATAAATACAATATAGCAAATGTTATGAAACAATTGCCATGTGTGAGGGTGGTGGCAGCCTGTGTTCTCCCCTCCACCCCCTATTGCTTTTGTCTGCACTAAAGCTGAGTTTAGTGAAATCCATCTCTATCTGTCTAAATGCATAAATACAGTTTCAGCCAAGACCCACCACTGGCTGTAGTTGTATGGCAACTCTCAGTCGAAATGTCTAAGCAGGGTTTTGACTTTATCCCCAGTTCATTGTTAATGCATTTAACAGGATTTTCAAAAACTCCCTTTGCTCTTTGAGGTGATACCCAGGTCTCCAGTGAGATGTCGCAGATCCCTCTGATGCAGCACAGCTCCCTATTGAGTGTCAAACCCTGTTTGCCCACGAGCATAGAAAACCAGAAAACATCATATGGACAGCTCTAAAAGCTGCAGAGAAGCAGATCTGAGAGAGCTCTAACCTTGTTTGCATTGGGGGAGATCTCATGTATCCTACTTTTAAAACTGCTTGTTATTGCACGAGCACATCTGTGTGCAGAATTGGACAGACTGCACGGGCTGGGATGTTGAAAAGGCAGCTCAGAAACGCTGCTCAGGCAGGTAATTAAACTGATCAGTACGTGAATGACCTGGTTAAGAATCTCAAGAAAATAGAAAATTCCTCAGGAGGCAAAAAAACTGGAATTGAAATATCAAAATTTATCCCGGAGCAAAAAATAGCCTCCTTTCATTGCTTTGCCACCAATGCTTTAAAAAAGGCCTAGGAAAATGAAAAGTGAACCAAATAATACATGAAAACATTCTCCCAAACTAAATAGGCATAGAAGCACAAAGCCCTGTATATATTCAATACTATTTTTAGAAAACATTTAAACCTACAGACTTCAAAATTAATTCTCTAAAGTACATTTCTATAGTGCAATACAAATCTCATTAAATTCCATAGTTCACAATATTTATACAAGACGATACCCTTTGTTATTAAATGCTATAGAACCTGCCCATAAAGGTTAGTGACACTTTCTAGGATACCAAAACCTTTTCAGATCAGTTCATCTCTAAAAAAAGCTTGGGCTGATTTTAATTTGATCAGCCTTGAGTTGTTGTCAGAATAGTTTACTGAGAAGTTCCTATGAAAAATAGGGAGGCTTTTTATTGACAAATGAAATCAATTTTGTTAGGAGCATCCACAATATTTCAGCCCATAAAATGTCATGTGCTCCAATTCAGTGCAAGCTTTGTGGCAAAAAGTGTACTGCCAATTTTTAATAGGAAAAGTTGCACATGGAATTTACAGCGATGACTTCATGGGGAATGTGGTAAGCTTTCTTGGTAAGGGTGAGTGGGGTGGTGATTCCCATTGTACAGGTTGGGACAAATCAATAAAAATCAAGATCTCTATAGGAATGTTGTGCCTACTTTTCCAACTATGTCAGTGGAAGTGAAAGATTTAAATAGGAGCTGACATTTACATATTCTGTGCTAAGTTTCTGTCACGTAATAGTGAGAGCTGGTCTTCTAAACTTGGCCATACTTGACAGGGGTACCGAGCTGATCTGTTCCTTTTTGACTGCCTTATGTGACATGATTTGTTGGAGAACATAAAGAGCCCTCACTCCTCAAAACCTCATGTAGAATCCACATGAGCACAGGAAGGACATGGAGCTGTTGGAGCAAGTCCAGAGGAGGCCACCAGGGTGATTCAGGGATGAAGGAAAGNCCTACTTTTCCAACTATGTCAGTGGAAGTGAAAGATTTAAATAGGAGCTGACATTTACATATTCTGTGCTAAGTTTCTGTCACGTAATAGTGAGAGCTGGTCTTCTAAACTTGGCCATACTTGACAGGGGTACCGAGCTGATCTGTTCCTTTTTGACTGCCTTATGTGACATGATTTGTTGGAGAACATAAAGAGCCCTCACTCCTCAAAACCTCATGTAGAATCCACATGAGCACAGGAAGGACATGGAGCTGTTGGAGCAAGTCCAGAGGAGGCCACCAGGGTGATTCAGGGATGAAGGAAAGATGGGAGAATTGGGATTGTTCAGCCTGGAGAAGAGAAGCTTCGGGGTCACCTCACTGTGGCCTTCCCGTGCCTAAAGGGGCCAGCAAGAAAGATGGAGAGAGACTAATGACAAGGGCCTGGAGTGACAGCACAGTGGCTTCACACTGACAGAGGGAAGGGTTAAATTAGAGATTAGAAAGAAGTTGTTTCCTGTGAGGGTGGGGAGCCCCTGGCACAGGGTGCCCAGAAAAGCTGTGGCTGCCCCATCCCTGGAAGTGTCCAAGGCCAGGTTGGAGCAACCTGGGACAGTGGAAGGTGTCTCTGCCCATGGCAGAGGAGTGAAATGAGATTAAGGTCCTTTCCAATCCAGGCCATTCTATGATTCAGAGGTGCAGTTGCTGACATTTGTGATACAAGTTCAAGCCTCTATCCCTCTATGTTTAGCATCTTTTGCCAACACTAAATTCACCAAGACTGCCACCAAAGAAATGCAATTGAAAAATGAGAAAGATTAGCAGGCCCAAGAACCAGTGCTTTAGACCACATCCTATATTGGGGTTTTGTTTCCTCATTCCACTAACTTTTCCTAAGGCTGATTGTAACAACAGCGTGAAATTAGGAGAGGGAAAGGGGAAGAAAAAAAAAAAAAGGAAGAAAAAGCACTCTGTCTGTTTAGATTGAGTCACATTGTGAATTTAGGTTTCATTTTTCTCTTAATTTTGCACAAAGATTGGCCTTAAGAAGAAACACATTTCTGGAATTTGGAACCTACAACGTGGTACAGCTTTCAAGACACCATGCCAAAGTGTCTCTTTAATTATTTTTTAGATGAATTTTCCTTGTTCTGAGCTAATGGGTAACAGACCATGTCACAAAACTATTCCACATCCCTATTTATTCAGCAGAGAAGAGATTTTTCTAAGAGTTTTTAAGGGGTTTAAAAATACAGGCAGAGAGTCCTTGGAACCAATGCCAACAGGCTGTAGGCATCTACTTCAGGTTTGCTGGAGCCCCATTGAGCCCAGGACTTCTCATTTCAGCTGCAATTTAAGATTAAACTCAGGATGTTTGTGAGGCAACAGACCTGTTTGCTTTCCTGTTCCCTCATGATTCTGTTCCCAGAGCAAAACCTTAAGAGAGCTCCCAGAAACTACAGGTACAGCTTCAACAGCCCTTTAAAATGTACAAAATAAACCTGCTTCAGCAATTAAGATGTTTTTGATGTTTAAGATTACTGACTGCATGAAAGTTAACAGATACCCCTGAGTCATCTTCAGCCAGCAAAGCCATAAGGAAGCCTGGAGCAAGCCATTTTTGGCTATGAAAGGCGCCAAGGTCCATGGCAGGAGGGGCTGTGGGAAGCTGGCTGGGAATGTCTCACCCCTCCAGGATCAGTCTTACTCTTCAGGAACCACTGCCAGAGCAATGGGGGACACCTCAGGCAAGAGGGATGCCCGAAACTTGTGTAGGATGCTGATGCTGTAGAGAGGGAGGGTGGGAACCTCTTTCCAGAGGAAATACAACTTTTCTCTAACATAAGCCCTTCCCAAAAGGGCTGCTGAAGCCAGCCTGCTTTTTGTTCTCAGTAATCACTTTACCAATATTTCAAAGGCATTATGTAACTGAAACAGTGTAAAGTTATTGCTACCGACATTGTCAATAAATCATTAACATTTCTTAACAGGAACAGCACAACTGTTCATGTCATGGCTGTCTCATTCACTTTCAAATCAAAGCTTTCAAATTAAATATTCATCTAATATTAAAATATTAATGCAGTCCCACTGTTTCTGTAATATTAATTTCTTATGGCATTTCCAGGCAAATGCATATATTATAAACTTCATCTCCCACAGGAGGTCCCTCAGCCTTCCCTTTCCTCCTTTCAGCATTATCCTGATCCCAGACTGGGAAGGGACTTTGAAAGAAGGAGGGGCTGCCCCATGAGGGGAAGCAAGGTGGGCAATTTGACTTAAAATGTACCCCATTCCTCCCCTCCCACACAACCTCCCCACCCTTAGATCAGAATATCGAAGGCTGCCATTATATCTCCCACCTCCAGAATGACTCATTCATACATTCAGCAATTCCTGTTGGAAAAACAGTGAATGCCTCTGTCACCAGAGCCCATTACAGAAATTAAACTTTGCAAATCACCAGGGAGGGGCAAGATTTGGAGTCTTTCAAGGTGCACTCCTGGTGTCTCCAGTCTCAGTAAGAGCAGAATTGATTTGACAATAAGCTTTTACAGCCCTAATGCCTATGGTAGGCAGCACGCACATTCCAGGGGGAAGCAGGTCACAGGAATACAGGACAGCTCTCTTGGATATTTGCTTCCTTTCTTGTTTTTTTTCCAGTGGTTCATCTCAGGCAAAAAGACATTGAATGGAAATCCACAGTGGCATTTCCATGGCTGTAGCACAGCTCCACATCAGGGCACACACTAAGAGCACCCCTTGTCCAGCTGGCTCCTGATGGGTGTCCCTGCAAGATGCTCCCTCGAGAAAAAAGGCCAAGAGGGAACCTGTGACACCCTATGGCACCTTTGGGCTATCAAGAGTTTCATTCTGTAGGAAACTGCTTGGGAGGATGCAAAGGAAATAATGAGCATATTCACTGACAAATGGTCAAGACAAAACCCCACTCAGAACAGCTGATTTTCTGCAGAGTTGTGCTGGTTTGGGCTGGAGGAAATTTTCTGCATAGTAGCTTGTATGGGGCTGTGTTTTGGATTGATGCTGGAAACAGTGTCAATAACTCAGGGATAACTTTTTTGTTATAACTGAGCAGCAATTGCACAGAGTCAAGGTCTTTTCTGCCTCTCACGCTACCAGTGAACAGGCAGTGAAGGAGCTGGGGGGACACAGCTGGTCCCAGCTGATCCAAGGGATATCCCACAGCATACAGCTTCAGCTCAGCATATCAAACTGGGGAAGAAGGAGGAAGAGGGAGCATTTCAAGATGGCATTTGTCTTCACTGTACAAGGTGGAGTCCTGCTGTCCTGGGATGGCTGAGCACCTGCCTGTGATGGGAAGTGGTTTGTGTTGCTTGTCTACATGACTTTGGCTTTACCCATTAACTCCCTGTACCTCAACCCACGAGTTCTCTCTTTTACTCTTCCAGTTCTCTCCCCATCCCAGCACAGGGCTGTGAGTGAGTGGCTGTGTGGGGCTGGGGTTAAACCACAACAGTTTACTATAATTACTTCTGTTACTTGTAGTTTCCTTATCCCTACTCCTGAGACCATTAAACCCACACTACTCTTCTTCAGAGTGAGGAAGTGAGGAGTGAAGGAAAAAAGCTCTTCAGCCTTCAGGCTCTTTGGTATTTTCTCTCACAATTTCCTTCTCCTCTCAAGAGACAACCTGGGGTTTTTAGAAGGGATTTGTTCGAGGGGGTTGTGCTGTTTTTTTTAAACCAAGTGCATAAAATCTGCCTAAAATTTATTCACTTGACTTTCAGATTGGTTCTTGGCTGCTGACTTTAAAATGATATTGTGAGATTCATAGAATTCTAAAATGGTTTGGCTTGGAAGAGACTTTAAAGATCATCTAATTCCAACATTTTGCAATGATCAGGGACACCTTCCACCATCCCAGGCTGCTCCAACCTGGCCTTGAACAATTCCAGGGATGGTGCAGCCACAGCTTCTCTGGGCAACCTGTGCCAGGGCCTCACCACCCTCACAGTAAATTAAAAATTACTTATTCAACAAGAAGAGCAGGAAGTGCCACCACAGAGGTGCCACATCTCAATGTCCTTCTAATCATGCTACATGCAAAGCTTTTGTGTCTGGATATTCCTGGCTGGAGTGCTCAATGGGATTACAAGAGCCACTTTCTCAGTTTATTCTGAAGACAAGCAAATCTGCTCAAATGGGTTCTCGCCTTTTTTTGAGGTTTGTCATCACAAGACATGTTGCAGAAACCATTTAATCTCTTAGGATTAAAACCACAAAGGACTATATTTGACAGTGTTAACTTTGGGCGTTCTTATTACTGAAAGAGGAGTTTGTGTGCTTGGCCTACCTGAGGCTGTTTCTGCTTAGCAATCTTTCTTTCTATGCAAATCCCATGCAGAGACCATCATTAGAAAGAGCATTCCTGATACAAAAAATAATGGCATGACTAGGAAACTTAATACTGGAATTGTGTATCCTTAAATTTCCACAAATCATGTACCAGGATATGACCATCATCTCCAGAAGAAGCACAGAAACCCACTAATTCAGTCAGACAAAGGTGTCTCCCAGACACTCTCCCTTCTGTCACAGCCCTCTCCCCTCTCAGCAGCCACCTCTCACTAAACCCATCCTCTCCCACTCCTGCCAAAAATTGTTCTTCCATATCTAGTCCCAAATGTAACCTTTGCCTCCCCTCTTCTTTCCTGTTCTATAATTGCATCCTTCAACTCTCGTATTGTCCAACTTCTCCACATTCATTTTCCTTCTCCCATTACTCTCACTTTCCATTCTTTCCTCTCATTCTTCCCACTTGTAAAGGGTATCTGTCTTTCTTTATATACCACTTTGCCCTTTCTCCCTCCAAATCAGCATCCAGCTCCTGGAAGCATTCACTGCCTGTTTTACATTCTCCCTGTAAATTTTTCAGGGCTTTTTTCCTTTCTTTTTCTTTTTCTTTTTCTTTTTTTTTTTTTTTTAAGAATGTTACATAAAAATAAACTATCTTCGTATTTGGAAGTCCCTGTGACCATTAAACTACCACACTCAGCACTGGATTTTTACAGCTCATCATAAAACCTCCTGCAGTCCCATTATAGTTGACTAAGGAAATAAAGCATGGTTCAAAAATAATTCCAACTGTCTACCATTGCTGATTTCCTCCTCTGCTTCCTAACAGGTTAAGAAAAAATCAACATGTTAGAAGCACTGTGTCCCCAGATTTCTGAGCAGTGCTCAAAGGGGACAGGGGAAAGGAGAACAGAGCCTGCAGGGCAGCTCCTGCTGAATCCATCACATTGGTGATCAGTCTTTGTAAAAAAACAAGGAGCAGATGCAACGCTATCAACCACTTGCCTTGTCCTGGACTACAGAGGTGTCCAGTCACACATCTGCTGATGATCAGGACACCTCTGAGTGGCACTGATCTGGTTATTTGTCCAGAGATCACGGAGGGGGTCTAAAGGCCTCTAGAAGAGATGCAAGAAACTCTAAAGGAAAAAAAAGCACAAGAGCAGCTTTAGGCTGAGATGGCAGTGCTGGGATGGGCCCTGGGCTTGGCTGCGTGACCAAGTGGCCAAAGGCACGGTGGGGCACCACCCCATGGATGTGTTTTGGGGTGGGTGCCACCATGAAGGATGAGTCAGAGCCACACCTTGCAAGTGGCTGTCCCCAACCTCTGCGACTGCTGAGCAGAAGATTCTGGCATCAGCAAGAGGTTTTCTGGATTGTGGCCAACAAAGTGATTGCTGTGAAGTGTATGAGGTGTAACAGGATGTTTTTTTCAGAAGGGGCTAAAGGCAGAAGCTATGCCATTGCCTTGGCTTCCCTTCTTCCACATCTCCATGAGGGATGAAAACAGATC
Organism: Neodrepanis coruscans; assembly: GCA_013400695.1. NCBI lineage: Eukaryota > Metazoa > Chordata > Aves > Passeriformes > Philepittidae > Neodrepanis > Neodrepanis coruscans. Next base: position 27,698 of record VYZS01058755.1, on the reverse strand, counting down.
CCCAGGTGGGGGAAAAACTTTGATCATGTAGTCAGGAACTCACTCTCTCTCTTTTTGAACAAGTTGTTTAAAAGTACTAATAATTGCATTAGGGATGAGCACATTTTCTGGCTATCCAGCTCATTCTCCTTCCCTAATGCTGATGTTCCAAATAGACTGTTATAGAGTTACACCATTACTAGATTAAAAGGATGTCACAGGCAGCTTGGATTATAAATTCAAGTGATTATATTAACTGAAAAAAATCTCCTGAACATAATGTACTTTTATAACATTATTCTCTGCAGTCGTGCCATGTTCTGTGAGCAGCAGAGTTATACACCCTGAATCAGAAGGTGGATAATGTCAGCCTAGAGTTCCTCTTTGAATCATAGAATCATGGAATCATTAAGGTTGACAAAGACCACCAAGATCATTGAGTCCAACCTTTAATGGAACACCACTAAACCATCTCACAAAGTGCCACATCCACTGAAAACTTTCTGCAAAGGTAATGTCAATCTTTTCTGAAACACTGGTCTCACCATGTAAATTAAGCCAAAGATTTTTTGGAAAAGTTAAAATTCCTTTTTGCAAACTTCTATCATCTAACCTTAGCAGGCAGCCTGCAAGAAAGACAGGATTAGACCTTCATTCTGTGCTTTGTGTGGGTTAAGGATGCTTATGATCCACATGAAGATGCTGTGGCAGAGCTGTAGGAGTCATTGCAGCAATGTGTCACTACTATGTGGCTACTACCCAAGAGAAAATACTGTACTGTGAGCTATCAAAAAATTTTTATAACATTGATTAGCAAAATTGCATTTTATAGCCAGGTACTACCAAATGTCTATTCAGATCAGAACCTGACACTCCACACAGTCTATAGCATCATAGTCTCCAAGACTCTCAATTTTTTTACTATTTCATTTTTTTTTGCTGCATCACGGTATAAAAACCCACAGCCATCTGTTGCAATTATATCCATGCATTACACCACCACAGATGGGAGAAAATTCATAAGGTTCCAGAGTCAAGATTTCAGTGATTAGGAAATCCCTGAATTGTGCTTGACTGTGCAATCAAAATTTGTTCCCCATGTGCTCACACACTACAACAACATCCCCAATGTTACAATCACATGCTCTGTTATCATGTGCTCCTCAAGGCTGCCCCATTCCACACACAGATTCCAGGAATGAACTAGGGTGGAGAGCAAGTGAAGATGGGTTTGGCACGTAAGCATGGACAGCAGGCTCTTCCTCTACCATGCCCTGATAATTTGCAAGCAGGAGCTCCAAAACCATGCAAACAGTTGGAGAATTAGCTACAAATTTGGGATGAGAAAAATGCACATCAGAAGAATGAGGCCCACATCCTATTAACAAATGTCAAGTATTTTTGTGTGGATGTTTGACAAACAGCTGTGAGTTTGTTTGGGTTTTTTTAAATGTGTAATACAAAATAATTTCCTCCCAATTTGTTCCTGGAAAGAGAAGATGACTTTGGCTCAAATGTTTAAAAGAGATGAACCAGCAGCAACAATTTCAGCTTGCATGAACAACTGAAAAGATTCACAGTTTTATGTTGACAGCACTAGAAAATCATAATCTTGTCTATTATCCTGTACTTGGCCTATGCTCAGAAGAAGCTACACCCCCAGGTTTGGGGGTTTATTTTGGGTTTTGTTGGGGTTTTTAAGCTGAAAGTGAAATTCTGGACCATTCAGGATTCTCTTGAAGCTATATAATATTAAACTAATAGTTTTGGCCAAAAGAAATGAAAACAAAGGGAAAACAAAAGCTTTTGAAAGAGTCCCAATACATCAGTTCCAACTTTTTGCAGAGATGGGATTCAATTCTTTAATCCATATGAAGTTTGCCTCCGATTGGCTTTATAGCACTGAACACTTATATTTGATGCTCTATTTTGAACTACACAACAATTGCTGTCTAACCTGATGCTCTCCATGTCTTGAGGGGAAGGTGCTTCACAAAGTGCCAGTGACAAGAGGCCATTGAAAAATCAGCAGAACTCTTCAACAGGCTGAAATCTTTTCACAATCTGCAGGAGCCTCTTTCCAGGAGTTTTTGAACACTTGCTAGGAAGAGGAAAATATTTCTAAGACTCTGGTTATCTGAGGCTCTGTTTTGCCTCTCTGGGTGGGGTTGGAAGATGCTTTCCAGAGACATCCTCAGTTGTGCAGTCACTGCTCTCTCCATTAACACCTCCATATTTGGCTGAAACGTTGATTCAAGGTACTTTCTGGGAAATTATTTTTCTACTCCTGACTCCATAGTGGAAGGTGTCCTTCCCTATGGCAGAGGGTTGGAATGAGATGATCTTTAAGGTCCTTTCCAACCCAAACCATTCTGTGATTCTATGATTTGCAGCACTGGATTAGTTGGGACCATTCTTGGCAAGGACATATAGGTTCATCTCTGGAAGCTTGAAGGAGACTGAAAATATGCCAGTGTGGTTTTTTGCCTGTCCTTGGAGCAGCCCACAGACTTCCTCTTCCAGGGGTAACTTCTTGTTCTCCACAAGTTATGCCAGAAGTTATTTCACTTTTTCCATCCAGAAGGGGAAGAATTTCCCAAATTCATTTTATATCTCCATTATCCTGATTCTAATGGGGTCTTTTACAAATGAAGGCATCTGTCACCTTGCAGAAGAGAGGTCAGCTCTAGATTAGGGAGGATGCTCCTTGCCTTTGCCATGCAGGAAGCACCAGTCAGATTGTGCTCTGCTGTCAATATACTAAGTCTATTTTTCTATATTTTTTTCCAGCCAGTGAACTTATTATAAGTTTGTTTGCCAAGTGCAGTGGTGTTGCCTCCCTCCTTGATTATGGCTAAGTAAAAGTGCTTTTGTTTTAAGTGGAAAAACAAATGGAACAATTCCCTGGCCTTCCAACCCTCACAGGCACCTTTAGTATGAGGTTTATCACTCAGCAAGGGGGAGAGGGAGGGAATAAATTTTTGGGGGCCCTTTGTTATGGTATGGACAGCTGATCATAATACAAGATAATCCACAGTGAATTATTTCTGACAATGTTTTACAGAAGTGCCACAATGGTATGTAAGTCAGAAAAAAGCTCTAGGCCAAATCCCTAGAAAACATAAATCGATTTATACTGGAGAATATACTTCCCTGTCTATAGTTTACAAAATTATTCATGCCAAATCATTTCACAGAGAAGTTTGGGCTTTTTTTCATGTTGCTGGACACTTTACTTATGGTTTTGCTGGTTCCTGTGCAAGAGGAACCTCATGATCAGACCCAGATCCAGCTCAGCATCCCACCTTCAGCTGTGCCCAGCAAAAGGACCAGAAGATCCTTCAGGCATGAAGGAAACCTGAAGGTAAACCAAAGCCCTCATTTTATCCCAGAGGAAAAATGAGCCAAGTACCTTTTTCACTGTGTGGCTTTTGATATTGCAGCCCACAGGTAATGGATTCCATGTTTCCCTACGAACTTTCCATCACTAGTCATGGATTTATTTCTTCCTGTCACCTTCTCTCAGATCAATTCCCAAAGTATGTGATCATGGAATGCTACAGGCACTTGCTTCTGGGGCCTTAGATGAAACAACTGTATTTCACTGACAGAGCTGAAAGAAAGCACCACCTATTCCTCTCATCTGAGACTGTAAGAAACATTCAGAGTGGGATTTCTTATCTCCTAAACATTCCGAGGGCTGGCCTGAAGGACATGGGCTCCGTTTCCTTGAAATAGCTCACAGCGTATTACATCAGGCTCGTGTCTGTCCCAAGCTGAACTACAGAGTAACTGGAGAATGGAAAAATGCTGCCAGCGCCCAAGTTGCCTGTTGCCACCTCCCACTGTAAGCTCCTTATCTGGGAAATGCCTCGTGAATCAGATGGCAGAGTTTCAGCTGACGAGCCACTGCCTCTTCTGGTGTCTGTGCTGCCTGAAATTGTCCATCGTGGCATCAGAGCTGACCCCAGGCGGGACAGTCCTTACACCACAGCCCAGCAGCATGAGGGACAGGGTGAAGGGCCAAGTGTGTGGAGGAGGATTGCCCTTTCCAGGCTTTCGTATCGCTGCGTATAACGCAACAGGATTCTGATAAGGAGGGAGGGGGAGCAGCTATTTTGCCATCAGATGGGGTAAAATTAGCTTAAGTGAGTAAGGGTGTCTGGCTGGCAGGCAGCCTGTTTCAAATACAGCCCAGTGAGCTCAGCTCCACGGCCAAGAAAACAGTGGGATTTGTATTTTAAAGTGCTTCGTTAGATCAAGTGCTTGTAGCCAAAGCTGAGAGCAAGTCGGAGGGGGAGGAATGGGGTGGTGGCAGCTGGGAGTCTGGCAGCTGTGTGATCTCTGGGGGCTCCAAATGAACATGTAAATTTCTATATTAAGAAGCAAAAGCATCTATTAGAGTAAAATTGCTCCAGCTTAATTGTTAGATAGGCATGTTTGTTAAAATACAATTTAAGCAAGATCATATCGTTCTTCCTCACTCAGGAGTGTAAGCTCGATAACGTCGTTTGTCAGCAACTGCCTATTATGTTAAATAGCTCAGGAATTGCTGGATATCTTTCTGCTTAGATAATAACATTAAAGTTTCTTGAAGCATTTTAGAAGTCTGACTAATCTCCCCGTCTCTCTATTTTATTTTTCTAAAGCGAATTTAGTGCTGGTGAAAGGTTCCAGATTGACAGCCCTGGAGACAGCAGCTGATTGCTTATCCACATAATAGGTACAGGCCAGACAGCTGCAGTGCACACACAGCTCCCTCCCAGCCGTGGCTCTGGCTCCTGCACCTTGCAGTGTCATTTTGAACACCAGAGTGGCTGCAAGGCTTTGCTGGATGGGTGATGGTGGTGGGCACTCACACAGGTCATCCATGGTTTTGTCAGGTTAACCTCCTTGGGTTTCCTCTATAGCCAGAGAGGAGGTTACAGTGATTCAGCCTCCAGAAAAAAACAGCAAGAGCCCAACTTTTCCTTATCTATCTTCTTCTGCTCACTGAGAGAGCCTTGGGATTTCAGGCTTACAAAGCTCAGTCTACACAGCTCACTCAGACTCATGGAGAGCCTGAGTGGCTCACTGATGATCTGGGAAGTGAAGCTTTGTGCCTTTCACTACATGCAAGCAAATACCCATAACCTCAAACCAGTCTCCAGACCTTGAGAAACATCTGCAGGTGAGAATGGGCGAAGACACGAAAAATAGTCTTTGGTTAAAACTGCCTAAAAGTGCAACAACCACAGCCAGACAAATGACAGAGGAATTGTTCGTTCTGACACATCCAGAGCTGAAACCACCTGGATGCCTGGACAATCATCTGCTGGCAACAATGTTCAGACACCAAAAACTGAAGATGTGTTTGAATCACAAAGTAGTTACAGGAAACCTAATGATATGTGCTGCTAAAGCTGTCCAAGTCCCTGACTCACTGCTTCACTCTCCATTGAGCTCATCCCTGGGCATTCCCACATATTGAAAGATAGATGCATTCACAAAAACAATATCATCCTGCAGGAGACATGACAGCTTGTGGGAAAGAACTTTGTAGAGGGTGGAAAGTGGAAAAGGCATATCTGGACGATGCGTTAATCTTGAAAAGTTCTCCTGAGTTCTTTACATGTTGCACTGTCAGATTTTCTCCTCCTGGCAGCACTGGATGCTCTGCTTTGGCAAACCCTGCTCAATCCAATGGCTTATGTTGAATCCATGCAGAGCAAATAAGTTAAGAAAGCAGCACATCTAAACAAAGTGGGTAGATCTGGATGCTATTTCAACTACACGAGGAGGATTTTTCACTTGGATTTCATTTTTGTTTTCACTTGTGGAATTGTTTGGATACCAATATGGCAAGAATGGAGGTAACAAATAAAACAGGCTATTGCTTCTTCAAAGTGGACAAGACCTTTGCTGTCTCCAGCCAACTGCCTCCAAGCATCCACATTCAAGCTCAGGATTAGCAAGCTCGTTTCTGTAATGAATTAGGGCAGTTTCCGGCATCAAATCCTTGTGACAGCCAGAGTGAAAAGCAATCCCAGGGAAAACCATACTAGATAAATGACCTTTTACTCAACAATTCTTAGGTTGCTCTTGAGAAACTGTAATTGTTGGAGGAGGGAGGGGGATAAACCACAAGCCTCAACAAGGAGAAAGGTTTTACGCAATAGTTCCTTGTTTTCCAAAGTTTTCCCCAAACAAACATCACGGTGGTAAATTCTATACTTTTATTTCTTATTCTTTTGGCTCTCAGGGGGAGAATATCTACGTCTCCAGTCTTGTAAAGGTGTATGTACATTCTTAATATATATTTTATGATTGCTGTTTCATGCAGCTATTCCCAGGATGCAAAGCTTTGTTTACACACAAAAGCCTTTACAGAATTGGGGTTTTGTGCTCTTATGTGCTTATTCAAATGCAATCAGACATCATCAGTTTCATTTCCTACCATTGGAACATTACAATTGCAAATAATTTCTTCTTTCTCCCAAATATTGACTATTCCAAGGCACAGAGTGAAATTGCAAACATTTTGGTTATAGCTCTAAAGAACACACATCATAGGAGCAATGAGCTGAGCTCACTCCAGTCCCAAAATTGATTTGGCTTCCACACCTCTGCAAATTAAGTTACGTATTTCCATGCTCAAGTGAAAAAAACAACATGTAACTTTAATGCTTAATATTTAAACAAAGTGCTTAATGTTTACACACTAAGTTCTCTCTTTTTTCTAAATTTAAGCCTTTGCCTAAGTTAGACAGAAAATAGTAAGAGGTGAACCTCAAACCATTGGAAGGTTGGGGCCAGTTCAGAAGCTTATCCAAACCCCTTCAGTATTTGAAAAACATTGGCTTGAAAACTTGCAAGAACATGAGTCATCTGGATGCCACCCTGACTTATTATAGACCATCAAACTTTGAGTGATGGTCCTCAAGTTCTTTCTGATCACCAATTTGACTATTGCTTTCAAGTTTAATGATGCTGAGTCACAGCAATGACAAAATCTGTCAGAAAACCAGTTCTGTCTGTCGGCAGAGCCACGGCCAAATGAGGTCTGTCTGAGCCATGCCCCGGTTTGCTCCCATCTCAGCCTGTTCCAGTCCACCCTGGAACACTCCCCAAGGCCATGGCTGATGCAGAGGTGATACAAAATTTAATAGATCTGCATTTGACTCCCCAGTCCTCCTATCACCAGGGGTATTCCAGAAAGGCCCTAAGATTTCACCTGCAGCACCTCTCTGTCAGTTCAGTTTATGTGAAGAGCCACAGAAAAATGTTGAGTCAAACCCTGTGGCTGATGCAAGATGCACACAGTGGATGTGGTGGAGTTACATAAACTGATGGCAACGACATTCACCCAAACTACACCCCAGGGCTGGGTAATGCACATGGCAGGAACTAATCTCTAAACTGAACCTATGTCGACCCTAAGGAGAAACCTTCATGCTCTGCATCCACTTGGAGTGATTTATCTCCAAAGACTGTCCAAACCCTTAAAAGGCAGCTGTGGCCAGATCTGGGATAACTCAGGGGCCTTCAGAACATTCCATGGATCTCTTGTTCTGTTAAAACTCACCACTAATCCACCAGGTTGAGACAGCCCATCTCACTTTATCTGTTTATTGCAGGATGATATGATCCACCACAAAAATCACATCAGCCTTTATACACCAATAAACAATTTAAATATTCTTAGCTCAATAGTCTAGGAATAATAACCATTCTTATCACTGAGAGATAGAGGGAGACAAGAAAAGATAATAAGGGGATAAACAAGGTTTCTGGAACCTAAGCAAAACTTGATACAGCTCAGAGTTTCAGTTAAATCATGGTCTTCTTGAGCTTCAGTCTTAGTGGAAATAAACCTATTTAGTGCCATTGAGTTCATAAAAAGCCAAAACCTTCAGGGTAGAGGATGTTTTGGAGAGAACAGTGAGCTGGCAAATCATGTCTCTTGAAAAACAACCACAACAAAAAATCCTGTTTATGCTCTTTCAAGAATGCATTCAAGTCCACCAATGTTAACAGAACCTTCACTGAATTTATCATATTTTCCACCAAAATTGCTCTTCTTTTATGGAATTACTTAACTGACTTCCAGACCAGCCTCACTTCCCTGCTGCTGTTCATTTTAGGGCAGACCTAGACCATTTATATGCTTCCAGAAGCAGAAGATTCTTTCCACTGTCAGAGCATGGGGCTGCTTTGACACAGGGAATCAGATAAAGTCCACCATAGTGAGAATTTACCCTTAGGTATTTATGCTTACAGTTATATAATTCCAAACAGGAACAGAAAAGACCAACAGAGAGAGACAGAGTTAATTAATTAAATAAATAAATAAAAATTACTGCCTGTAAGTAAGGTAGTAGTTTACACCAAAATTATCCATCATCTGTGACGCTCCTCCAGGAATTTCTGGACTCATTCCTGTCACAACTTCAGAGAAGAAACCTGGACTATGAAAGGGCCAAAGTTGTGTCCTCTGATGGCGACATCACAGAGATCAAATTCAATTGAGGGAGCCCAAATAACCTATTTTTATTCCTGCAACCTCTGGTAAATTTTATTTCTGTGACTTGAGGTGATTATTTTTCCCTTTTGATACCATTTTCAGTGCATGCCCTTCATCTCCCGTGTGGAGCCAGCCCAAATGTCACAGAGACTATTAATGGTGTATACTTAACACACATACTTACAGTATGTTCATTCTCAGGGAGACTAAACATTATTGAAAGGTTACAGCATTTATTTTGATGTGTGTCTGTTTAACCAATTCTAGCAAATGTTACACAAACACAAAATAGGCTTTCCTTCCCTGGTCCTCACAAGCCACCCTGAACTGTTGATTTCCAAACAGAAATCCTCCCTCCAATCAGTGAGGAATTAAAAACCACCGTGATGCCACACTATGGCACATGGAGAGAGTTTGAATGCACAGCAAACAGATACATAAAGGAGAAAGAAACCTTTCATCCTTTGCTCCCTGGAGCCCTACTGAGCTCATTTCCAGCTTCAAATCCACCAGTTTCTATCAACTTCTGGCTGATTTCAGGGATGATTTCTCCAGCAGTAACGTGACATTGAGAAGAATCAGCACTTTGGTTCCTCACTATCTTGATTCTCATTTAATAAGTGAGATTTGGATGGGTTTCTTGTGATTCCTAAGGATTTCCTGTTTTCATTGGGACTGCACAAGAACAGTCAATAAATACAGCCCTTCCTGTGACCAAATCCCTAGTAAGGAGCACAAACGTGGAGAAAACACCAAACCCGCAAACCACTGGAGATAATTTAAATCTTTGATTATCCCAGTTGCAGTTTAAAGAGGATCTAGACGTGATCCATCCTTAAAAGTCACTAATCCTCTGCAAAAGTGGGATTAATAATCCCTACTGTAGCTTCTACCAGCTCTATTGACTCTTAAGTGTTATTTCAAGGGAGACCTTTAGAAAAGAAACCACAAAGAAACACAAACAAACCCAACCAAGTAGTTTCCCCCTCTTACCTCAAACTCTGTATAAAGACATCGAGATTTAGAGCAAGGGAAACCCCCACATCACACCTCATCTGACTGCAAAGAGAGGCGAGGGCATGTGAGGCCACCACAGAGTCAGGTGGTTCTGTTTATCATGTGCTTGTTCTACCTTGTTTCACCGTTCCTCAGGGGTTGCTCCTGGGGAATACATCCAATGCCATCAAAGCAGAGCACTCACATAAACACTGCTCACACGAAACCAGAATCATAAAGCAGCAGCAGCAACTAATATTCAGAATATTAGGAAAGCTAATGAATAGGTTCCCTCAGTATACAACCTTGGTCCAAAAATACAACCTTCCACTGCCAGTCATCAATTAAATCCAGTGTATTTTCTTTATGCTGGAACAAATTGGACTGACTGGACTCCTTAACCAAAAGGTCAAATGTGAAAATAAACCAAGGAAAACCAGACTATCCTTTCCTCAAGCACCTCACTGCTCTTGTCCTAGGACTCTAAACTGCTCTTTTTCTCAGCAACTCACCTCCAAGCAACCCACCACTCATCCCATTGCTTCTTACCTTCCTTCCACCTGCCAGCACAGGCACTCCCACACCTGGAGAAGCTGGAGCAGTGAGGAGGTTTGCTGCTGCAGGTGGCTGGGAAGGTTGTCAGGGGCCTCGTGGTTGCTTCTTAATTGCTCCCAGAGAGCCCTGTAATCCTACCTGTGCCTTCTCCAAAGGGACCCCAACTGTATCTTGGATGATATTATTGAGTAAAGTGAGAGCTTGAAGTAGGAGCAGTATGAAAGAGCAGCTGATTCTGCATCTCAGCCACTTTTCCAGCTCTCCATAATGTCCTTGTGTTCACATCTGTAATTTCCCAGCCCTCCCAGTCAGGCAGACTGGGAAGCTCTCAGCACACTGCCTCCAGCCGAGCAGCCTTGGAGGGGAGAAGAAGACAGACTCTGTCCTCATCTGAAACAGCAATCCTTGGTCCTCAGGAGATGACCTTGAAAGAAATGCCCTTCTCAGGGCAGACAGCCCAGAGGTGCTATGGAAGGGAACTTAGCAGCTCCTGCACAAATAGCCATTGGCATTTTCCTATTGCCAAGACTGCAGCCTCACAAACGAGTAAATAAAATAGAAACCTGAGACTAGCAATATCTCCATTCCTTTGCCAGTCCTGAGAGTAATAGAAGGTTTACCCTCTACTACAGTAGAAGAGGGTCACTGGGGCAGTAGCTTCCAAGTATTTTACCACTGATTTCACTTCCACCTGGAAGCATCATTTTATGTGAACTTGCCACTGGTTTCGGAGCCCCATTGTGCCAGGTCAGCCTCCCTGGGGGACCAGTGCACGGGGAGTTCACAGTAATCCTTTCCTATCATGGCAACCCATGTTTTTGTATCTTTGCTAAGGATTTGTGGGGACATCCCCAACATAAAGAAATGTCCTTCTCTCACCTCAAAAGAGGAATGAACCAGAAAAGCACAAAAACTTCAACTCGGCTGGGATAAAACAGGAACTATCCCCAAACATGACACCAAAGCTCCCTCTGAAAGCTAAAAAGCAAATATTTTCAGAATTCATTTTTCAATTTCATGCCACCTCTCCACTAATTACTTGTGGCCAGGATCCTGCCTGCCAAGATGTTACAAAATGCTGCCAACCGATGCTACGAGAGAAATCTTCGGGGGGAATTCTCACACAACAGCCCCACAGCCACAAGGAACAATGGAGACAGATATACTTCCAAAGAGCCACCCAGAGCACTCTACAGACACTTTCCCAAGCAGGTCTCCAGCCTTTAAAGTGCCCTCCCTGTTCTCTACCCCTCCCTGTGTTTGCAGCAGGATGGTTCCCGGCGTTGCAGGGTCTGTAGGGCCCTATGGGGTGTGTAGAGCTGTTCAAGCAGAGGAATCAAACAGCTGCACAGTTTCTGACCATCTCAGCACAACAGCCCCATGTCGATACGTGGAGAGGAATGCAGAGACCTCAACGGTGCCTCTCGACACCCATCTGTTTTTTAGAGTCAACTTCCCTGAACTTCTCTGCAAACTATTAGCGCCGAGTGTCCAGTCAAGGGCTGTGTTCTCTGGGTGTGCTTTAATTCCAAAGTAAACTCTTTTGCCTCGAGAAACATGCAACACAATAAACTAATTTGAGTTGAGCTTAGTTTAATCTTTCTGGGCTTTTTGTTGTTTTGATCTGATCCCAGAAGTGGAAGTCTGGTTTAGGTATCGTGTTTTTGTTTTGTTTTGGGGTTGAGGGGCTTTTTTCCCCCCCTCTTTCTGGGATTTGCTCTCCACAAGCCAGATTCCTGGATTTGACAAGTTCTGTTTTATGCTACTTACACTGCCACCTGCACAGCAGAGAGAGATTTAAAAGGCTGACTTCCCTGTTGGTAAAAGCAACAACAAGCAAACAGAGAGCTGTGTTCAGGACAGGCTGCAAGGAATTTCAGCTTCCTTTCTTCATATTAATTTACAGATGTGTCCTTCCCCATTTTCCTATGCCCTATCCTTGTACCTGGCAAATACTTTGCTTTCACATAGTGCACTTAAGTTCTTCTCCTGACACATGAGCTTTATCTTTTCTGCACTTGGTAATTTTGCTACTGCCTGAAGACAACGTGACAAGGAGCACACAGGTACAGAAGCTGCCTCAGGGATGCTGTGGCAGCATCATCTCCAAATCCTCTCACCAGTCCAGGAAGACCTGGAGACCTCAGCTGTCCCACCAAGAGCCCACTGATGTAATTTACCCAATATTCAGGAAAAATGAGGCCTTACTTTGTAGTGACTCACGTTGTACAGAGAGTCCCGCATGGGGTCGAGAGGAGGTTCAGGAGTCCTGATTCAAAACCTCTTGTGTGGCTGAACAGACCACAGCTCAAACAGGAAGGGTGGGGAGCAAAAGTGAGAGAGCAGAGAAGAAGGAGGTTCGCTGCAGTCCAAAGCCAGCAGCACCAGCCTGGATATTTAGGTGATAAGCCAAATGTACACATTCCTGCTGCAAATTTTAATTTTGGAAAACCAAAGGTCAAGGGATTGGAAGTTTTGCTCAGTTCCTGGTGAGGTCTGCCAAGCACTGCTGTAACAATGCTGCTTTCTGAGGATGTTGCAGGGACCTTAATGCAGAAGCAAAACCAATATTGAGAAACAAGCAATCCTTAATATAAAAATAACAGCAAATAATGCACTATAAATACAGTAGCTATTTGGAGAGGTGAGATCTGATGTTACAACTCAATGGAATTCTCCAATCCCTGTACGACACAGAAAGCTTCTTAGGAAAAAAAAAAAAAGGGAGTCAGGATTTCTCATTATTTCACAATTGTATCACTATTTAAAACAAGTCAATGAAATAAAAATCTAAAAAAAGAGTAAAGCCCAATTGTTTCTAAAAGTGAGTCTTTTCTTTCAATCTGTGTACCACTCCCACTCCCTCCAGGTTCCCTCCCTCCCTATTCAGATAAACCAAAGTGAATGAGCAAACCAGGATGCAAGAGCAGAACAAAATGACTAAGGCTGTGATGTGTAATAATATGTCTGTACTTTAACTAGACATAAACCTTTTAAAAATTCAAAATAGGTGACTCAAAGCTATGGAGACTTTTCCAAACACCAGACAGAACAAAAAGCCCCACATTCGGATATTTTCAGTTAAAGCAATTACATTTAAATAAAGCTGCTTATTATTGTAATTTCAGAAAAGCTCCACAATTCAGTCTGGCTTTGATGAAGAGGCACTGACTGAGAAAGATCCAGGACATGCTCTGCCTTGATTTGACATCTGTGTTGTTCCCAATCAATCAACTTCACCTACTGGAGAATAGAATCATAGAATAGGCTCAGAAGGCACCTTAAAGCCCATCTCATTAAACTCCCTGTCATGGCAGGGACACCTTCCACTATCCCACATTGCTTCAAGCCTCATCCAACTTGGCCTTGGACACTTCCAGGGATGGGACAGCCACAGCTTCTTGGGGCAACGTGTGCCAGGGCCTCCCCACCCTCACAGGGAAGAATTCCTTCCATACATCTAACCTCGATTTCCCCTCTTTCATTTTGAGCCCATTACTCCTTGTCCTATCACTACACTTCCTGATGAAAGAGTCCCTCTCCAGCTTCCTTGTAGCCCCTTCAGAATAAGAACATTCACTTAAGAGTTGGACTCAATAATCTTTGTGGGTCCCTTCCAACTCAGAATATTTTGTGATTCTGTTATTTCAAGCCAACTGCAAATTTGATGCTGGTTCAAAAGAGATTTTTTTTAATTAATCAGAGCTTCTTGTGAACATTATAGTGGCCATTGGTCTGCTGAGAAAGAGGCAGTGCCAGCAGGTAGGAGGAGATATGGGCCCTCCTGTGCCACAGATACTGTATAAACCAGGGACTAAAGCATGAGTTGTTAGTCTGAGCTCAGTGCAGGACTGAGACACAGAACTTGAGTGCCAGACATGAACAGAATGCTGCACAGCTTGTACAGCAGTGACTACATACACACCAAATCCCTCAGTCCCTGAGAGAGGCAGCTTCACAAACCAAATTCTTCTACAGCTATCAACTTTCGGCTCAAAAACTCGCAAGAAGATCAACATCCACGAAATGTAATGCAGAGAATAACTGTATTCAGTATCACTTGATCAGATAGGCCCTAAAATACCTTAAAAAAAAAAAAAAGTAGTGTAATTGAATATTCAATCTACAGTTAACAAAAGATAACTCCACATCAAGGTACTCTCGGAACGCAAGAATGCAAAATATTCCCCTCCAGGCCTAATCCTGATTAGGTGCCTTGGGCTAAAAGGAAATACTTTTTATTTCTGTTACAAAACAAGTATAAACAGAAGGCTTGGGTAACGCAAAGTGAAAACCCCTGAGTAGAGATTCCAAGATCTACCCCATTAATCATAAATTACTAAGAAAACCAAAATATAAGAGAGCTGTCTTTGTTTTCTTTGGTTTTTGAAAGAAGCAGCCACCACAAACACGTAGGTAGGGACAATAAAAGAGCAGTGATGGTATAGCAATCACATGGAGTGTGTGCCTGGCTGACTGTTCATGAGGGTGTCTCACTTCCTAACGGAAGGGGCAGGTTGTGCAATGACTCCTTACACAGGGAGGAATTACCAACACACCAGCACAGTCTCCCTGCTGTCGGCAGAGCCGGGAGACGCCCGTTGGGAGCATGAGGGGCTGTGGGTCTGCCCCAAGTGACTCAGGCAGTGGGACTTCATCTCCCCTCCTGGAAAACTAGGCTCACATTGCCAGACCTCGAGCGGGAGAAGTCCAGTTGGAGCATTCAGCTTGTTTGTCTGCCAGTGCAGGTTTGTCTTTAAAGACGTTTTCTAGGACTTTGTCCAACTGCTTTAAAGTCCTAAACAATGGGATTCCACCGTCGTGCTGCAGTGACTATTTCACAGAATCACAGAACATGCCGAGTTGGAAGGGACCCATAAGGATCCTTGAGTCCAACTCCTGGCCCTGCACAGCCCCATCCCCAAGAGCCACACCAGGTACCCCAGAAGATCATCCAAACCCTCCTGGAGTTCTGGCAGCCCTGATGCTGTGCCCACTGCTCTGGGGAGCCTGGGCAGTGCCCACCCACCCTCTGGGGGAAGAACCGTTTCCTGATATCCAATTTAAACCTCCTCTGACACAACCTCAGGCCATTCCCTCAGGTTCTGTCACTTCATAGCCCAGTGCCCTTCGCTTGTAAACGTTCCCTATAAACACAATCACTCTGTTTCCCTCCTGTGTTACTCCATTATCTGTAGCCCCAGACTGCTCCCTCTCTGGCAGGGCCAAGGCATAGAGTGAAAATTCAAGGTTCTCCTTACTGAGAAGGCAGCACTTTATATATCTATATCCCAGAGGGACATTGCACCCTCACCTTGTATTTCTTGCCTCCTTTGGCCATGTCATTACACAGCTATTCTTCTCTCTGCCTTTTTGTTTAGCTCTGGATTTAGGGTTCACACCCAAAAGACCAGTGTACCCAGAGTATCTGCCTCAGTCTATTTAGGCACTTTATCAGGCAGTTCTCCCCACAAGGCTGTATGAATACTAAAACTCTGACTGATAAATAATGCATTCCAGTAAAATATAAATCCATTTCCTTCTATTAGCTACAATTACAGCCTAAAATAGTAATGGAGGTATCAGGTTACTAAAGCAGCCGTGCTTTCATTAAGAGCATTCACCATTCACATGGCACTTGGAGCCCAAATAGGATAATTTCACATTCACCTTTCCTTTGGTCATCGTCTCCCTCCTCTTATTGGCACTGAGAGATTTACCCTGTTTGCTCCTGCTCTCCTTCCAGATCCTCACAGGGGCTAATGACTGAATCAAGCCTTCCTTTGCCTGGGTTATTTAATCCCACCTGGGCATAATAAATGGGAAATCCCCAGCTCTCTTTACAATATTTGTAGCACTGGGGCACTTTTACGACATTATTACAACTGGAGCATTGTTGTACCTTGAGATTTTTTAGAGAGGTCTCACTACAAGGAATTTTCTCTTGATATTTGGCCTGAGTCTTATTTATTTTCCTTCCTGTGCCTACAGATTTGCTTCTGTTGGCTCAAATGAGACATTTCTGTTTCTCTCTAGTATTTATGTGTTTGAAGATAGTTATCATATACCTACTTAGTCATTTAAAACCAAATTTAGCAATATTTAACTCTTTTTAATCTTCTACTCGTAAATCATCCCTTCCTGATCTCCTTTGCCAATGTCAGGAGTGTTTTCCTACAGTTCCAAAAGAGAAATATGCCTCTGTTACAAAAGAGCTTATATCTGATTGCAGTGAGAAGAAAAAGTCAATTCAGAAATTACAAGAAAGGGAAAGCTGAATATCCTCTGGCAGGTAAAATTCCCATGAGTCCAGAGCCTCCTGCCTTATATTTTCTGCTTCAAAATCCAAACGAACCTCAGAACTAAACAACAGTGTCTCAAAATACCCAATAAGGCACCTAATCATTCATGTCACTTCTGACCCTTGTCACTTGAGATCAGGGCATTTCCTTCCTTGCACTTTGTTAAATGTGTTTTTAATCTGCTTAAATTGCACGACAACATGGCACAGTGTGAATGGGTGCACAGCCCATGGGATTCTTTAAAGGCCTTATTACAAAGGTGACACTTTCCCACTGGGGCAGTGGAATGGATTGGGCCACACTCTGCCTTGACCTTGTTTAGGGTTTGAGTGAGAGAAGGAAAGACAAGTCTCCAAATCTTTTGTTCATGTTGCTGACCATGTGCTCTCTCCCTCAGGCACGTGCTGAAGGGTGTCTGACTGTCCTGCCTTTGGAACAAGGTCAGTGCTGCCCCAGGACACTGGGGCTGGTGCTTTCTCTTCCATCAGTGCACATGACATGTCCCTCTGGGAGTCAGGAATGCTTCGTCCAAATCCTGGCCCCACAGATCCACACACACTCCACACCACACACCTTTTCTGCTGCTCCTTGGGTCCCTTCCCACCTTTCATCCTCATTTTTCTTCTGAGATGGCAGGTAGGGAATCGAGTTCTCAGGGTAATTATTCTGTAAACAAACCACTCTATAATTCCTTTTTTTTTCCTGTCTTATTTTTTTTTCTTTTAAAAAAGAGTTAATTCACTGGATTTCCGTCTGCAGTCAGCCAAACATTGCAGTACAACTCTGAAAGACAAAACAAGTGGGTTGTTTTTTTTTTTTACTTAATACATTTCTCCCACTGTTCACTTGTTTATAGGATTCAGTCATTCTCATTGAGCCAAACCTGGCACGACTAACTCTGATCCCACATTCAACAAAGTCTCTGCTGTGTTTATATATCCAGGGGGACTTTTCAGAGGGGGAGAAATGCACCTCTAGTATGTTAATTCCCAAGGACTCAACGATTAATGAACTAATCTTATTACACGTGCCGGGGGCGGAATCCTGGTAAATGAAACCTGAGCTAATGAATTAAAGCCCAAAAACTCCTTTGGCTGCATAAACGTGCTTTTAATTTCAGCTAACCTTTCAATAATAATCCTTCAGGATTTTTTTCCATGATACTTATAGTTTCTGAAGATATGTGACTCCTCTTGGATACAAGCTCCTTTGTTATTTTATTTCTTGGAAATATTTAGCAATGTCCCAATAACTTTCTTGTTAAAAGTGTATTTGCTTTTCCTGTCCTGAAGGTTGTAGCTGAGTTTTCCTCTCTCTATGGAAGGCCCTTGGCTTTTTACTGAATTTTTACTGCTGGGAGTAAACACAGAATAGGAGAAATGTTTGCCATATGTTGATATAATGGTCACATTGTGGGAGGGGAGCAGAGAGGAAGGCTGGGCCCCTGACATCATGGTAGAAGTGCCCTTTTTCACAGTTAAAAGTAGGTAAATAGATTATGGTAAATAAAAACCAACCTGAACTTTCACTAAATACTTCAAAGGAAACCTCAATACCATGTGATTACAGAGGTTGAAAAAAGCTCAGTTAGAATTCCACGTGTTTAAAGACATTGGACAGAAAGACACTCACATTATGAGCAGATTATATTCGTGCAAGGGCACCTAAAAAGTCACTTTCTCCTGTGAATACTTATTTGAATACCTATATTGGAGAGCAACAGAGGAAACACAGAGATAGAGGTCTTCGAAAACTTATACCAGAAATATATTGTTTGGGTCACTGCCTTGGTCTCTATTTGAAACAGTTTGGAAGTTTATTCTGGGAGCACTGAAGACTTTTCAGGGTCTTACTATGCAATACAAGTGGCCAAGGAATAATAAACATGAACACCCCTCTACCTCAACTTGATCCATCAAATGGGTTTGCCCTCTGAGGATAGAATCACAGAATCATAAAATGGTTTGGATTGGAAGAGACTTTAAAGACCATCCTGTTCCAACCCTCTACTGTGACCAGGGACACCTTCCACTAAACCAGGTTACTCAGAGCCCCATCCAGCCTGGTCTTGAACACCTCCAGAGATGGGAAATCCACAATGTCTCTGGGTAACCTAGGGGTGAGCCAGGGCCTCACCACCCTTACAGTAAAGAAGTTCTTCCTAATATCTAATTTAAACCTCTCCTCCTTCAGTTTAAGGCCATTCCCCCTTGTGTTTCCTCATGGCTGCTCTGTTTCTTGCTCTATAGCAAAAATCTTCAGAGAAGCATTAAACCATGATAAAGCAAACAAAGGGGGACCAGAAATGGATGGTGGAATGGAGTCCTTGGACATAGAAGAAGCCAGAACACCACTGCCTGTCTTGAGTAGGGCAGTGGTGGGGAGGTCCTGCATCCCAGAACCTGTCAAACCCTGCCACAAAGCAGTATGACCACGCCAGGCCAAGCAGCTCTGGCAGCACTGAGGAAACCCCTGCACTCATTTGATATCCTCTCCCTCACCACACACACTTCTTTTTCCGGGCAACACCACTAAAAAATACCAGTTCTAATGATATGCCTCTGCTGGAGAAGTTTTTTGTGGGGATTGGTAGGGATGAGGGCATCCACCCTACCTGAGCCTTTCTCATGGATACTGTGTGGGCAAAGGCTGGTTTCTGTTGGCAGCCCCAAGTTTTGAGTCCCTTGTGCCAGGGAGAGAAGGAGGAGGATGGTGAAGTCAAAAGCAAGCCCAGGTTTTGGCAGGCTCAGGGCAGCTGACCTTCCTCCCAAGACACAAACACACGAGTTTATTCCAACGCTGCTGTTGGCTATTGCAACTATTTTTCCCCTTAGACTCCCCCTCTGTCAACTCCATAAAATAATACATGAGTATGTGATACCTCAGAAGTTGGACAGGGAGGTTGCGAGCAGAAAAACCGCTATTTTAAATTCTCTGGAAAAACAGGTTATAGGTTCTATGTTTAAATAAAGGTTAGAACAATAAAACTGCAGGGTTTTTCCACAGTAACTCTCACCTCAGACAGCAAATGCTGAGTAACCACTCAGCCCTCCTCGCCTGCTCCCTCCCGTGTCCCGGCCGCGGGGCTCCGGCTTCCCTCGTGTTTACTGAACGTCTGCAGCGATGGCGGGACAAGCCACAAGGCTGCTCTCTTTTGGAGACCTTTCCACTTGTCACCACGTTAGAAAAAAAAACATAAAAAAGAGGAGGGAGGCAGGAGCAGCCAGCCGGAGCCCTGCACTTCCACACGCCTCCAGCCGGGATGGGGCATGGCTGTGCTGACGGCCAAGAGCGCGGCAGAGGATCCCTGTGGACACGAGAGGGGCACTGCCTATTTTTAGGCAGCTGGAGTTTCCACGAGGATTCCTAAATCTCTAGTTTCATTAGGGCGTGTGGAGCTTTTTTAAGAACGGGTCATTTAAAATTGCGGTTGCGTCGTTCTGCTTCTTTCCCTTCCACGGTGTGAGGCTCGTGATATAAATAACAAGCCCGTTAAATAAACGTGTGGGTCTGTCATAAGGCAGAAATAAGGGCTGGCCTAAATGCCAGAGCAGAGGTGATGAACACGAGTGATGGTGAGGTATGGCCTGGCACAGGGGCAAGGTGGAAGGGGTTGGTGATGAGTGTCCTGTGCAGCCCCTGGCAATGGCTGGTGGGTTCAGTGATGAACATTTCCCTGCTCTGGGATATTTTTCCCAAGCTACAACAAAGTCAGATTTACCCACTTGAACCACTCACAGTCCAAACCTGACTGTTTCCCACACGCACACGATTTCTACACAGTTTGAGATCAACAACACACATCAGACCCAAGCTCTCATGCCAAGAACTGTGATGCTCTCACTGGGATCTTCCAATCTGAAGCCTCACACAGCACACACAACTGTCCAGTGATCTGGTTTGTCAGCTCACTGGCATAGCTACATGTGCACATTACCCTCCCAACCCCGAAATAACGATCTCTCCTCCTCTATTTCTCATTCCCACTCCCTGCTTGACGAGGCTAAACTGTCTACTTACTGTTCCTCACACAGCAGCAGCAGCTGGGAGCATCTGGCATGGGACATATGGAATTTAATTTCCCGATATTTACATAGATTGAAACAATTCTGACTCCAGACTTCAGAAGGCCTATTGCAGCAGACCTCAAGGCAAAAGCTTTCAGTTCATTTCATTTTCCTCCTCTTCTTTTGGCAAATGAGCTGGGAATACCAGTTTAAAGTCTGCACGGGCTTTAGGATGTTGAAAGATACTCAAGTCCTTGATCTATAAGGCTTATGAGGTAAATGCTGATTTTTTGCTTCTGGGGAATCCAAAAGGACTTTTAAGAGCCCTAGCCACTTTAAAAATATCTTTTTTCAATGACCTTGACTAGATTTGAAACAGTCCATTTGAGAATTTTGCACATGTGGCTTCAGATAAAAGTTTCTTGGGGAAAAATAAAATAGCTGAAGGGAAATATTCAGTCATACAAAGGAGAATGAAAAGGGACATGTTTGGTTCTGACTGCAGGGCCAACACTGCTGCTCTGCTGCTATTGAGCAGAGAGTTAAACCAGGACAAGTCTCTCTTGAGAAGGACAGATGCTCTATGAAAATGGCAAAGCAAAATGTGGTTGAAGCACTGCACTCCTCCAAAAAAGCTGGTTGTCTTTACTTTGTTAGTTGCCATCCATGACATTTCCAATAATTGCAGAAACAGAGACTTTAGAGGTGGTGGAGTCCATTATCAACAAAGGATTGCCAGGGACAGCAGCACACCAGTCCAGCTTTCCCTCTGAAATCCCTCTTGTAACAACACTCGAAGAGAATGGTTTAAAAAACCCACCTTATTTTAAGGATGTCCACAACAGATTCATCAGCCAGAAAAGCCGAGTGTGGCTTGTCTTCTTTATGGCTACAAGGGACCAGATTCTTCAAATGGCAGTGGTGCAAATGTGAATACCAGTAATATCAGTCATGAAGCTCCTTTAATGTGCAGCATCTGAGGACCTCACAAGTCGATGTGCAATTTGCCAGTAAAATCTGAGTGGCTGAGCTAAAAAGATACTACAGGTTCCTAGGAGAGTTCATCCAGCAGAAAACATGCCTGTTGCTTCCTGTATACACACTTTTCGAAGACCAAAGTAATTTTTTTGAGAGTGCATCAGAAGGAGGCCGATATAGGACTTGGATCTTCAGACTTAGATTCTGAATTTGGATCCTTATGCTCAGAACACAACTTGAAAATTTCTGCAAAACCTAAAGGCACCTCAGTCAGTTCCTTTAAACTCTCCAAAGTCCTCTGGTTTTGCTTCTTGTCTTGCTCAACTGTGCCATGGAAAACACTTAAACAACCTTAGAGTTACAGCTGGAACTCAGGTCTCCTATCACTGACAAAGACACTTTTCAGAAAGACTCAGGGCTTTTTCCCCTCCTCCTTATCCAGTGACTCCTACATTCTGATTCAGAGACAAGTAAATTTAAGTGCCATGCTGGGAAACTCATCCAGGGCAGAGCTATCAGCTTCCTGGGCAGAGAACTTTCTGGGAAGGAGGAGATTTTGATCTGAATTCTCTCAGGCAGAAGAGGAAACTGAATGTGGGTCTCCAATATCCTGGGTGAGCACTCAGACACAAGGTTGGTATGTAAGGAAGGGTTACTTTGGGGAATCTGACCGACCATGAGAACCAAGTCTTCAGTTTTTGTCTAAAAATGTCAATCTCTGGTAACTCTTCAAGGTCCAGCCATCACCGAGGAGGGTTTGCAATACACAAGGCAGATCTCAGCTTGTGCTGAATTAGAGCAACTGAGACTGGAAAGACGTTTAAAATCCCTACTCCTAATTGCTTATTTAACTTGCTTGTTAAATTTGATTTTGTACTTGTGTGCCAAAGGATCTCCTTGTTATGGACTTCTAAAAAAATCTAATAATATATAGTGTTTTAATACTGTGTTTGTTCAACTTTTGTTACTCTGTTTAGAAGACCTTATTATACTTTTATTGCCATTAAAGAACTGTATACTCCTTATGATTATTTTACAGGGCTCAAGACAGTTGATCTGGATGCTGTCTTATTAACTGTACCAGGTGGTGGAAATACCATTTAATCCTCTTTAATATCTGTAATTCAGAGTACATGGTAAGGCTGACCTCAGCATCTCTCATGCCCCAGGAGGAACTACATTATATCACTGCATAAGGGGTCAGAGATGAGAGAGCTTTTGGCAAGGGACTTTCACTTTGTAGATGAAACATCCTGATTAAAAATGATGCTTCCTGCATAACACTGCTGTTCTCAGCTCCCAGTTTCCAAACCCACAAAGACTGCTTTCTAAAGATGGGTAAAATGATCCCTCTATGGTTTATGTAATATATTTGCTGTGGAGTTTTAGGGTTTTCAGGATGAAAGATACTGTAGTAGAGTCAGGCTTCAGGACAGCTTGTTTTGCATCCAAAAGTAAATTGGTACTGAGGAGGAATCAAAAGCTGGTGAGATGCCCCCAGGCTGCTCTAAACTGGGCTTCTGAATTGGTGTATGGGATTTACACTCTCTATTAGCCTTGCTCCCACACACTATTTATAGCATTAATAGATTTGTCCTCACAAAGCCCTAGGAGGCAAGGAGTTTAGGAAGCAAACAAACAAACCAAGCAGTCAGAGCAAAGCAACCAAGAACGTGGCTGTGAGCAAGGATCAAGTGCCTCCAAAGTCACCACCTGGTTTGGAAAGGTCTCAAAACCAAGTCCTTTTGAAGTATCTTACTTAGGACTCAAAACCCAAATTGCTTTCTTTTGACCCTCAAATATCCATTAAACAGCCTGAAACTCCCAGCCAAGGACCCTGAAGTCCATCTGTGGTGGAAGCCCACCAGGCTGACCACTCAAACTGGATGGTGTCACATCACTGGAAACCCCAGGATGAGGGAAGGCAGAACCAACCCCAAGGTATCCCCAAACATTCGCTGTTTGTCCAAGAACTAGAAATTTGAGGCCAAATTTCTGCAGGCCTTGAGCCCCAGAGTAGATGTGAAATGTAGACTCTATTTTCACAAGTGTTCAGCACGCAATCTATTGAGCTCTTCTGAAAATCTGGACCTTATTTAGGCGAGTAAATGAGAGCCAAGCTCTTTTTTGAAAAAGAGGGTTTAATAGAAATGTCTGCCGCCTTCTATTCTTAGGCCCCCTAAGTAAGTGGTGCTGGCTGTGGTGGGAGCTGCTGGTGCATGACTGGTGACTGGCTTTGTCATCCCTGGAGATCCCCTGGGCTGCTAAAATGTTCATGAAAAACCAACAGAAAAATGTGCACAAATGGAGCAGACAAGGGGGAGAACATAAAAATCAGCTTCATGCTACAACAAACGTTCAGGGAAAATGTTTGCACAGGTCTGGTGTGAACTGGTTAAAAGTCAAACTCATGTGCTGGTCTCCTGGCAGCTGAACCCCTATTACAAAATCCCCTTGCCTCAGTTCACTTCAGAATTGTCTCAGCTACTCATTCCTGTATCAGTGGGAAATTTGGAAGTGACTCTGGATTTGCAGTTTCCTTTTGATAAATGTATTAAAAATACCAATATAACAGCTTTTTATATCATAATAAAAATACATGGAGTATTAAATCCTGCCTAACTCTTGCTGACTTGGAAGCAAGTTTGCATGCTTTCCTCACATCCAGATTCGATTACACTAACTCTTAATGTACAGCTTTGCCAGAAATGTTTTTATTAGAAGAAATTGCACTTGGTCCAGAATGTGGCAGCAGGAATGATCTCTGGCATGCATGGTAACAGGCTTTTTTCACCAATCTGAGATCTCTACATGGGTTTCTAATTTCAGCCAGAAATGACTTGAAAAATTGACTTTTGGATCAGCAAGAGATTGGACATGATTATAGGTAATGCTGGACTTTGGAAGTCTTGGACAAAAACTTTTGGCCAATAGGGTTTTTGCTTTATATTCCTCAACTGGGAAGCTCTCTGCCAGAGTGTACTCACATTCACTCTTGACTTGCCTCCTCTTGTTACTAGTGTGTATTTTATTCCTTAAAACATCTTTTTTAAACCCTTACTTCTCCAAAATAATTTAGTTGCACCTGGGATTGTACTCTCTATCGATAACAGATTTTACAAGTATTGATAATTTCGTGAAAGGCTTTGAAGTAGGGAAAGTATTGCAGAGTTGAAAAGATGGCTGATACTCTTGCTACTTTTTATTGGCTCACTTTATACTTCGTTTAGTCAGTCAACCTGTCATCCTTCCAAAGGATTTTTTGTGCAAACACCTTCAGCATCATCCACAGCCAAAGTGACCCAACGATGGGTTTGAACAGTGATCACTGCATTGATTATTGATTGCATCGAATATTGATTATTGCATTTTGGACGATGATTATTGCAGTCATCTCTCTGCCAGATGAGTAATTTTAAATAAAAAACACTACAATCATTCCCATTGCTTTGCTGGAAGTGAACAAAAGCCAAGGGAATGTACCTCCATGCATTTGGCACAGTGGTTCTCCAAATGTCCCTTGGGGCCTGTGGACCTAAGTCTATTACCACTAAAATGAGGAAGTTGCAGTGGAAGACTGGAATCAACACATTCATCTAAATCTTCTACTTGAGTAAATTCTGCCCAGCTGAAGACGCTGAGGAGCACAGGCTGCAAGATCTGCAAGTAACTGCAAGAACCATGTAGGGAGTTAAGATTAAAATGAAGGACAAATTGAGGTTTCTGAAACCAGATGAGAAAGCCCAGGTCTCAGTCTTGCTGGATTCCTAAAGTAGTCAGAAGACACTTTAATTACATGATCAATAGAGTTTCAAAGTAAGCACAGAAGCCACAATGACTCTGAGGGCACAAACATTATTTGAAGGGTAAAGTGAAATCCCGTTGAAGGAAAACGTGAGATCTCTGCCTCAGAGACACCAATCAATGCCTTCTCAGTCTCCCTGTGTGTTAAGTTTAGAAACATTTGAAGACATCTGAAATGGAAGTGTAAAGACAATTATGCAAAAGCTCAGCAGTTTCTCAAATCCCTGTGAAACTGTGCAGTGGAACAGTTGATCAAGAGCAAGGAGTTCATCCTCCTGAGGAAGAGCAGGTGCCTGAAAAATGGCAGTGCTTGTTGCAAAATCATGGGACTCCTCTCATGCAGAACAAGGCTTGTAAGAAGCTTGTCTCCTTCTTTACAAGCTGTTGCTTCCTTGGACAAATTAATGAAGATTTCCTTTTTCACTGAGAAAACTCTGTAGCCAGTATCCCAAGGGAGAAATTAGACTGAGATGCTGCAGCAGTAAATTCGTAACCTATCTTGTCTTTACCAATTAAGCTGATATTTCCTAATTACAACATCTACAGCAGCTGAGATAAAAGAAGAATATCAATGATACCTATTCATATTTATTTGGTTTTAGAAAAGATGCTGGTTTCTTGAGGTAAAGATTGTAGTGATAAGTTTCAGCTACACTGTTGTTTTAAAAGAAGATCAAGATGGGATTCATAAATCTGTTCCAGAACACCCTCTAAGATGATTAAGGTACCCACCTAGATTTGATTCAAGGCCCAGATAAAGAAAAGGAGGACTCCGAACTTAAGTCATCTCAGTCCAAGCCACTGGACAGTGATGGTTTCGGATGGATGTAATTGTATCCTTCCATCTCCTCCAACCTGAAAAATGTTAAAAGGTTTAAATCTGAGGAAAAATGAAAACAAACATTAGAAAGTCAAAAAATGTCTTCTGTTGAACTGAGTTCTCATTTTCAGGCCAACTGTAACAAAAACATTGTAGAAGTACATGAACAAAGCCCAGACTTTCCAGGCTGGAACAGAGCACTGGTCCATGAAATCAAGGCCATCACAGACAGGGCCCTCCTGCAAGAGACAACTGTATCATTTCATCCCTTGCAGGAATCCACCTCTCTCCATCACCTCTGCGATTTTCAGCAACTAAGTAATGCCATTAAAATATAATCCAGAGGAGAGGTATCAGAAGGAGCAACTGCAAAGTAATTACAAGCTTGAGAATGAAGGAAATTTGGTTGATAAGGCTAAAAAAGGCAAGCTGGTAAGGAAGAGCTTTTTCTGATATGCAAACCCTCTGCATTCCTTCTTCCAAATCTTTCTAAGTTCTGTCTAAATGAGAAATGAAGTCTTTGTGGCAGGAACCTCATCAGACCATACATTTAGAGCAAACAGCTCCATCTGGTATGACATTCCAAGTCTGTCTCATCAAGTCCTTCCACACAACACCCAGAGAGAATTACACTCATGGTTGATCATGCCCCATCAGATTTTGCTGAGGTTTTGAACAGAGACAGTGAACTTCCAATAAAATTCAACAGGATCCAGGTGCCAGGTTTTCTAGGCTCCTTGAAATATCCCCACTAGTACAGAAATTTCAAAGAACTTTTCCCTTTACAGAGGGAACAGAACAAGTCCAGAGTTAAATTTTATGGACTACAGGTTTAAGGGCAAACACATCCAGCAGAATGATAAAACATGTCCCTCCCAAGGTGTCCCTAATTCCATACGATTACAGAATGAGGACACTGCAGGTTTTTATTGCTGATGTACTCCAAGAGCAAGAGATTTTCTCTGTACTTATTGGGAATGAAAAAGATGCAGGAGTGATTATTAACGTGCATCTCATGCATTTGCAATTATGCAAATACACATGCAAATGAAAC